>CAHIKZ030000688.1:795000-797500 GCA_903632075.3 Acanthosepion pharaonis
AAAAATGATCGAGAGAGAGAGAGAGAGAAAATGATCGAGAGAGAAAATGAGAGAGAGAAAAATGATCGGAGAGAGAAAATGAGAAAAAGAGAAAAAGAGAGAGAGAGAAAAATGAAAAGAGAAAATGATCGGGAGAGAGAGAGAGAGAGAGAGAAAATGATCGGAGAGAGAGAGAGAGAGAGAGAGAGAAAAAATGAGAGAGAGAGAGAGAGAGAGAGAGAGAAATGATCGAGAGAGAGAGAGAAAAAAATGATCGGAGAGAGAGAGAGAGAAAATGATCGGAGAGAGAGAGAGAGAAAAATGATCGGAGAGAGAGAGAGAGAAAAATGATCGGAGAGAGAGAGAGAAAAAATGATCGGAGAGAGAGAGAGAGAGAAAAAGAGAGAGAGAGAAAAATGATCGGAGAGAGAGAGAGAGAGAAAAATGATCGGAGAGAGAGAGAAAAATGATCGGGAGAGAGAGAGAGAGAGAGAGATCGGAGAGAGAGAGAGAAAATGAGAGAGAGAGAGAAAAAATGATCGAGGAGAGAGAGAGAGAGAGAAAAATGATCGGAGAGAGAGAGAGAGAGAGAAAAATGATCGGAGAGAGAGAGAGAGAGAGAAAATGATGAGAGAGAGAGAGAGAGAGAAAAATGATCGGAGAGAGAGAGAGAGAGAGAAAAAAATGATCGGGAGAGAGAGAGAGAGAGAAAAATGATCAGAGAGAGAGAGAGAGAGAGAAAAAAATGATCAGAGAGAAAAATGATCGAGAGAGAGAGAGAGAGAAAAAATGATCGGAGAGAGAGAGAGAAAAATGATCAGAGAGAAAAATGATCGGAGAGAAAAAAAATGATCGGAGAGAGAGAGAGAAAATGATCGGAGAGAGAGAGAGAAAATGATCGGAGAGAGAGAGAGAGAGAAAAAAATGATCGGAGAGAGAGAGAGAAAATGATCGGAGAGAGAGAGAGAAAAAAATGATCGAGAGAGAGAGAGAGAGAGAAAAATGATCGGAGAGAGAAAAAGAGAGAGAGAAAAATGATCGGAGAGAGAGAGAAAATGAGAGAGAGAGAGAAAATGATCGGAGAGGAAAAGAGAGAGAGAGAAAATGATCGGAGAGAGAGAGAGAAAATGATCGGAGAGAGAGAGAGAAAATGATCGGAGAGAGAGAGAGAAAATGATCGGAGAGAGAGAGAGAAAATGATCGGAGAGAGAGAGAGAAAGAGAGAGAGAGAGAGAAAAAATGATCGGAGAGAGAGAGAGAAAATGAGAGAGAGAGAGAAAAAATGATCGGAGAGAGAGAGAGAGAGAGAGAAAAAAAATGATCGAGAGAGAGAGAGAGAGAGAGAGAGAAAAATGATCGAGAGAGAGAGAGAAAGAGAGAGAGAAAAATGAGAGAGAGAGAGAGAGAGAGAGAGAAAAAATGATCGGAGAGAGAGAGAGAGAGAGAGAGAAAATGATCAGAGAGAAAGAGAGAGAGAGAGAAAAATGATCAGAGAGAGAGAGAGAGAGAAATGAGAGAGAGAGAGAAAATGAGAGAGAGAGAGAGAGAGAGAGAAATGATCGGAGAGAGAGAAAAAATGATCGGGAGAGAGAGAGAGAAAATGATCGGAGAGAGAGAGAGAGAGAGAGAGAGAAAATGATCGGAGAGAGAGAGAGAGAAAATGAGAGAGAGAAAATGATCGAGAGAGAGAGAAAAATGAGAGAGAGAGAGAGAGAGAGAGAGAGAAAATGACGGAGGAGAGAGAGAGAAAAATGAGAGAGAGAGAGAGAGAGAGATCGAGAGAGAGAGAGGAAAGAGAGAGAGAGAGAGAAAAAATGATCGGAGAGAGAAAATGAGAGAGAGAAAAATGAGAGAGAGAGAGAAAAAATGGGAGAGAGAGAGAGAAAAATGATCAGAGAGAGAGAGAGAAAAATGATCAGAGAGAGAGAGAGAAAAATGAGAGAGAGAGAGAAGAGAGAAAAATGATCAGAGAGAGAGAAAAAATCGGAGAGAGAGAAAAAATGATCGAGAGAGAGAAAAATGATCAGAGAGAGAGAGAGAAAAAATGATCAGAGAGAGAGAAAAAAATGGAGAGAGAGAGAGAGAAAAAATGATCAGGAGAGAGAAAAAATGATCAGAGAGAGAGGAAAAAATGATCAGAGAGAGAGAAAAAGAGAGAGAGAGAAAAATGATCTAGAGAGAGAGAGAGAGAGAGAGAGAGAGAAAATGATCGGGAGAGAGAGACAAAATGAGAGAGAGAGAAAAATGATCGAGAGGAGAGAGAGAGAGAAAAAGAGAGAGAGAGAAAAATGATCGAGAGAGAGAGAGAGAGAGAAAAAATGATCGAGAGAGAGAGAGAGAGAGAGAGAGAAAAAAGGAAGAGAGAGAGAGAGAGAGAGAGAAAATGATCGGAGAGAGAGAGAGAGAGAGAAAAATGATCGGAGAGAGAGAGAGAGAGAGAGAAAAATGATCGGAGAGAGAGAGAGAGAGAGAAAAATGATCGGAGAGAGAAAAATGATCGGAGAGAGAGAGAAAAATGATC
>CAHIKZ030000688.1:802500-860000 GCA_903632075.3 Acanthosepion pharaonis
TACTGGACATGAGAAACCTATGCTTATTTTCTGTTTAGTAACACAGATTCCTGATGAAAGCAAATCATCCTGCAACTCTTGACAAGTAACCATTGGATTTTGTTTAATTTAACGCATTAATTTCCTTGAAGATCTTGAAGAAATCTTTCATGGAGAACTTGTTCTTTGGCTTTTCAACAGTTCTGAGTTTTTTTTTTAGATCTTGCAATGAATGGACTAATGGTTGTAAATGGAATATTCAGATTGTAAAAGTTAGATGAAAACCACATTCTTTCCAGAGCTTAATCAGTTCTTTTTGTGAATTTGTCAATTCTTTACCTCTTATGATAACCTTCTTACATAAACATCACTTACAGAATGTACTGTTTGTATTTTTTAGGCTAAAAATAATTACTGATAACATTATTGCAACATTCTAGAATATTCCACTTGAATAATCTAGAGTATTAAAGCAATTTAAAAGTTTTAAAATCTGAAATTTGCAATGAATGAATACTTTTTCACACATTAAAATAGATAAATTGGGATTTATTTTTGTTAAATCAATTTTTTTTGTTTTCTTTGCATATTTAGTTATTATGCATCTGTGTACAGTTAATTATATGAAAAGTATGTTTATTCATTAGTTAGAAATACAATAAATTAAAAATTTGTATGTGTATGAATATTTGTTTCCCTCCACTGTATATATGATAGATAGATAGATCCATCCATCCATAATAATTGTGATATGATTTCGGAAATTAAGAACATCACCAGTGTCTATCAGATAATTTAAATTGAGTAGCATATGAAGTCCTCAATTGTTTCTTGTTCATGGACCAAGGCTGTCAAGATGATGAGAGTTCACATGGCATTTCACAAACTATGAATAACTATAAAAAATTGCATAGGTAACACCAGTTTTCTAGATGTTGGTGGTTGGACCTACTCATCTGTCCCAGTTTGTTTTTTCACCAGCCATCTTTGTGCAGTGGGTGAGCAACAATCAACATCATGCACATGCAAAAACAAACCAATTGGTATTTATAAATTGAAGATGGAAATCCAAAGAAATAAATATTCCAGGGGTAGGGTCAGAGATCATGAATGAAACATGCCTTGATACACAATTAAACACTGTATACAAATTGTAGGCACAGTAGATCAACCACAAAAGGAACAATCTATTTGACTCTTAACCCAGTGTCAACAACTGCTGTCTTTCATTGATTCCAGGCTCTGATTTCAAGTTCAAGGCAGACACCCATGACATTTTCCTTCCGCCCATTCACAACCAGGACATCCAAAAATAGCAGCACCATATTCTGGGCTTTGCAATAAACCTTCAAGCAATAGCGACAATGCTAACATTGTCTACGGTTTCAGTTTCCTCAATTTAAAACAACAGGCAAAAAGCAGTAAGTAGTAAAAACAAACTAGACATAAGCAAAAACAACCAAATCAGTGGCAGTTGGATCGTATCAACTGGCATTGTTTACAATATAGTGAAGATGGCAGAGATTTTGACTGAGGATGGGGGGGGGTCTATGTGGTCAGAGGAATGTCTAATGAATGATAATCAACAAAAATTCGTCATAAAAAATTTTCTTGATTTTCACCCCGCCTTTTTTTAACAAGCAGTAGTTTTCATTTTTTTTTTTATTCTTATCTTTTTTCTGAATGTTAAAAACCAAAATTCATGTTTAATTTCTGTTCATTTTTTAAACCTACTTTGTAACTTTCCTTAATGAGGTCAATTATCACGTCTACTGATTTTGATGTTAGTAAAATATTATCAGTAAAACATTCAAATATTCTCTGTTTATGCTTATACTCTCCTTTTTCTTTTGTTAATTTTAATAAGACAATTGTTGGGTTTTAATAAAATTTCCAGGATTTATTCACAAGTGAATGAAATTAAAATAAAAACTCCAAGAAAGAGTTAATTTTGAAAATGTATTTTAAAACTTAGGTGTCACCACTTAAAAAAAAAAAAAAAAAAAAAAAAAAAAAAAAAAAAGAGAGTAAAGGGAGATATATATATATATATATATATATATATATATATATATATATATATATATATATATATCCATATAAAAATAATGAAGAGAAAGAACAGCATGATATATAATCCGGTGTTATTATTTTTATAAAACAGTGCTCAATGCAAATCTACAGAGAATAAATATTATAAATTTACTAATTTAAAAATATTGTTCCATTGCTACACAGGAATTACCATGTTTCAAAAACAGAAACTAAAAACTTCAAATTCAATTATAGAATTAAATTAAAGTCCCTGTTTAATTTCCAAAATTTTCTTGAAAATGAAACAGGACCAAGGAATTTAATTTAATTCAATAATTGAATTTTGAAGTTTTTAGTTTCTTTTTTTGAAACCTGGTAATTTCTGTTTAGTGATGGAATCATATTTTTAAATTAGTAAATTTATAATATATAATCTAAGCAATTTAATGAAAAATAGGGAGGGACTCCTATGTAATGAGCTTCATCAGCAGAATCAAACTAGCAATAGTTTTACTAATCAAGTCAGTATTTTATTTATGTTCACAGTTTATATCTACAAATGGTCTATGCCACAAATCCAGCACTCTTCTTTATAAATATGGCAAATTTTGAACATATACACATGTTAAAATGTTCTTGGCCTGACCAAGAAGTCCATCCCCACTCCTCAAAAATCTAATGTGTCAAGGCAGATTTTGAGAAGGGTGTTGAGGATCACTTTGGAAATAATGCTTCCTGTTTTATTATGTTGATCCACATAATAAAACAGGCTGATGATGGTATGGCGGCATCATGGCAATAAATGTTGAACAGTTCCAACCAATAACCCATAAATTATTTGGGTCTTGTTATGAGTAACACTCAGGCAAAATGATATTTGACATGGAAGTACATACAATGCAAAAGTGTGCCACTAAATACCTCCCCACAGAAAAGCTATACCCATTAGCATTCATCAATGCCTGCTGAACATTTACAGTGTCCTGGATGTTAGCACAGACAGTGGGAATGTGATTTTGCAGGAGTAGCAGTGGGGGGGGGGGGTTTGAAAAAACCACATTCCAATTGCCCGTGCCTGGCTGTCAACCAAAGAAATGTTCGCCATTGATGAAAATGCTTAGGTGATGATGGTGGCAGTTTTGGAAAAATAGCACTTTGTAAGTGAAAACTTGTTGTATTTGATATATGTCTATAATTCACCTGAAGAAGGCATGAGCATACCACGGCTGAAATGTTGTGAATATGGCAATAAAGATGATAATGCTGTATTCAGTAGTTTTATTCTGCTCTCTGTATTTGTTGTAGTTTCCATGGGAATAAATAACAGGCATAACTTTTGGAACATTATTCATCTATTAATATTTAGAACACTGCATTATTTATAATATGTATATGGAATACCCTCAAAATAGAGGGTTTTAAATATTAGTTCTATATATTTGAAATTGTAATAGGCTGGCTCTCAACTTCGGTCTAGATTATTTCAGGTGCTGTCATAGAAGGATATGACTACACAACTAAGACATTCAAATTCAACTTGCATTGGCAGGACTAATATTTTGCTTGTCAAAAAGTCATCTAAAGACTGATAAAGTCTAACAGCATTTTAAAATTAATTATGTATTAATTTGCCATTTATTTATAACTATTTTAAATAGATGTCTAGCCACTCATATTCAAGGATACCCATCTATTAGGTTGGCTTGCTAATCCCCATTTTAGATACTACCTACTCAGGCACATGTATTTGTTCAACATCCACAGACCCCCACCTGTGATTTATACTGCAATTATGCTGTGCAGACCTTAGTTACAGCCTCTGGGAGAGGGTATGTTATCTAGCATGATCAACAGTCTGAACAAGGCCAGCACGCTCAAAGTAAGAAGTGCTCATCATGAAGACATTTTGGATAAGATATCAGTTGACCCTAGACTTTAAGAAACCAAGATTGTCATTGTCAGAAAAGTAACTTCTAATGAGTTTGTTCCACAAAGTAACAATTCTGGGGAAAAACCTGAGTGGAACTTACTGCTTATCAAAAGGGAATATGGATGATTTACGATTATGGACATGACAGGTCCTAGCTGTGAAGGTCTGAGCTGGTGGAATTAAGGAATGTAGATCATTTGAACATTTGTTATAGTAATAGCAATAGAGCAGTGAGAATCTATCAATGTTTTGTCTGTGTGGTAAGGGTTACAGGGTCGAGAGTAATTTATCACCTACAAGGATCAGTTATCACTTTTAAATTCTGTTCAGGCTGCAGAGAGTGACCTGGGCAGCACCAGATATGGCAGCAATACTCCATTCTTGGTTTGATCTGACTCTTGTAAACAGAGGATGGCAGCAAGAGTTAGGTATTTCTGGAGCAATACAAGGAACTGGCCATTCTTGAACTTTTTCATTCAAAGTCAGGAGTGAGCTTTACACCCAGTAGTCATTCAAGGCAAGGAGCATCTTTGAAGGAATGATTGCTCATAAGGATTGGTACAGGTTTAGGGCCTGATCTGGCACCTCGGCTTGTCACTAACTAACTACTGCAATGCTACTTCTGTGCCTTTTCTATAAATCCTTTCATGGTAATTGTTCTGGTGAACTTTCCTCTATGATACATATGGGGACTAGTTAAGACCCTGAAGTATTGCGGTGGCTGTAGTAAGAATGGTAAGTAAGAATGTGCTGTTTGGTGCAAGGAATATTGTTTGTTTGGGTCAGTGTTTGTGGCTAGCTAAGTTTAAGATAAAACAGATTGAAGACCAGCCTACCCCCATTTTGATTTTGTGCCACAATTTTGTATTTTATACAAAATAAATATTACTTTCCCCTATGGTACCTAAACTTCATGAATTTAATCACAGTATTTGTTGGTGACAAGCTCTCATTTTACAGTTACCTACATGTAATCATAAGTTATATGCTAAAAATTTCTTTTTTCACACTTTTCATTTGTGGAACTATTTTCTGGCTTCTTGCTTTCCAGTCAACTTTGATCTTCAAAAATTTAAATGCAATATCAATCATTATATTCTGTTTGCTCAATCCCTGTTCTTTTATTGTTCTTGCTATTTAATGCTTTTCTTTTTTTGTATATACTTTCACACTCAGTACTCCCCACCCACATGTCTTAGTGGCTTTGTTGCCTTATTTGGAGTGAAATGGTTAAAAAAAAAAAAAACAACAACAAAAAAAACATTCAGATCAGCCCAATTTTGTGCAAATGTTTAAAACTAGTAAATCAGTATAGGACCCTACCTACAGGTCCAGAGACAATTGTATAACAGATTTTCTATTGCAATATGGAGAATACATCTACTAAAAATTAGATGCCTACTAAATTTAACTTCATTTAAGTTAAGATAGCTAATTTAATAATATATCAACTCTTGTTAGTTTATGTAATATCAAACATAAATGGTTGGGTTTATGCTAGAGTTCATATGCAAACATTGGTTGGGTTTATACCTGACTTCATGTGTAAACTTTGATCAATAAACACTTGTGAAATTTCCAAGATTTTTCTAAGAGGATCACCTGTGGCCATTTGTTGACTTCATTTTTTTTTTTTTTAATAAAAGATAAAACAAAATCATCTGAATATCAAAATACTAATTCCATAATTTATTTAACTTTAAGATTATTTCCTTATTTTTCTGCTTCCCTTTATATAACAAAACTGGTTTTGCCTCACTTAGAACATTTACTGTCAAGTTATTTTGCTGTATCTAACTTCATAATTATTACACACATACATACACAGATCTGATCAAAAAGTATTAGGACTGGTGCTATTAAAAGAAAAATACAACACAAATCCAT
The DNA here is from genome assembly GCA_903632075.3 of Acanthosepion pharaonis. Taxonomy (NCBI): domain Eukaryota; kingdom Metazoa; phylum Mollusca; class Cephalopoda; order Sepiida; family Sepiidae; genus Acanthosepion; species Acanthosepion pharaonis. The sequence continues at coordinate 808,331 of CAHIKZ030000688.1, forward strand.
TTAGCATTTAATCATCTGAAGCCACACACTTTATCCAGTATTGTTTCCATTGATGGAAGCATTCTTGGAACTCCTTTTTTGGCATAGCAAGTAGTTGTGTTGTTGCATTCTCTTGGATTTCTTCAACATCTTGTTCCTTTCAATTAGGATTTGATTTTTGAAAAGGTCACAAGGGTCAAAATCTGGGGAATATGGTGGTTGTCGGACCTGCGGAATGCTGTGTTTGGCCAAAAACTGCTGCATAAGCCATGTTCAGTGATGTGGTGAGACAACCACACTCTACACACTTTCCTTCCAAGGAAGTGAGAAAGAACATTATAACTTAGTGTGTATGTGCAGCAGATTTCAAAGTCAATCTGTGCCAAGTGGCTTCACTCTGCATACTTTTGATCTGTTATCATAGCAATAATAGCTTTGCTCTGTGTACTTTAGCTTTATTACACAGCAACAAATACTTTTTGATCAAACCTCATATCTACAAGAAAAAAACTTTTAAATAAATAAATCAATGTGTGCATCAGAGGAAGGGCTGTGAGAGAACTCAGGAATGATAAATAAATTTGAAAGATTTGAGGAAACAAAAATCTTGTCTAAGGTCAGAATTTTGATGGATCAAACTGATTATTCTTTTTTGAAGAAGAAGAAAAAAAAATCAACCCAGGACATATTTATTCCAACCACCTCTTTAATTAAATATTCAGAAAATTTCCTTCCACTTCTTAAAGCGCATTCCCAGACAAACCATTTCTTTTGAATATTTAATAAAAAAGAATCCTTGGAATAAGGATATCTTAAATATGAAAAATTATCCTGGCCCCTTCAATTTGAAACTCAAAGGTACTTGTAACCTATCATCTCTTCCCTTTTTTTGCTCACACACACTCTTCCAGCTTCTTGCTTTCCTGTCAACTATGATCTTGAAAAATTTAAATACACTATCAATAGTTATCCTGTGTTTTTTAAATCGTTTTTTTTTTTTCATTATCCTTTCTCCACAATGTTTTCTCAGTTTCTTTCACTCCCACTAACCCTTTTCATCTAACTGGCTTTATTGCCTTGCTTAGGGTGAAATGATTAAAAAAAAAAAAAAATAACAGCAAAACAGACATACATAATTAAAAATATTTGAGTAAGTTGAATGTTATTTTACAATTTGTCTGTCTGGCCTTCAAGAAGTTGTCACATTGTCTCCATTACAGATACTTCCACCTCTCCTTACTCTCCTTTAAGTGGGTCATTATAACCCCAGCCTCTAATAATGTCCTTTGATTACATAGGCTTTTGTTGTTCTACCAAACTTAGCAATTAGACAGTTGTAATGACCGACTTATTTTCAGGTGCAAATGGAACCAGATGCGTCTTACAAGTACACAACCTGAATGAGGCAGCTTGGAAAAAAATATGCTCATCTTCCTGCAATTCTAAGAGTTTTTTTTTTTTTTTTTTTTTTTTTTTTTTTTCTCAGTGCCATACAATGTCATGAAAGTTTCAGGTAATATAAGCACACATTAAAATCAAATTCATGACAGAAAAAGTAATAACTGTTCAATGCCCTTAAGAAATGAAAGACATATACAGAGCACTTGTCTATTATGTAGATAACTGTCACGTTTCAGGGCTTATCTCAAACTTGTTTTTATAGCAACACAAGTTTATGCATAGGGGAATGTGGATAGTCTAGCAGTGAGAAAAGCGGAAAGAAAGCTGAATTTAAATTCCAGTCTTGTTTCTTACATTCACTTTTGCATCAATGCCCTTGAGAAAAGCATGAATCCATCTCTTCTCTTCCAGCTATGGGTTAAATAACAGGCTAGACTGAGTCCTCTAGCCTTGGTTGGAAACCAGTCTAAGAGAAAGACTATTCTGAATTCAAACCTAGCCTGAAGAAGGTTAGGCTCAGTCAGGATATCTAGCACTAGACACAATACTGGTTATTATGGCTGCAGTACATATGGTGTCTTAATGGTTTCAAGTGAATGACAAATGTAGGTCTTAGTGAGGACCATGCTATTTCAGATCTTGTGGAGTGACATTACAGAATCACAAACAAAGAACTGTACCAGATACCAGCAACCACATCACTTGAGGACCTTCAACAACATCATCAACCAATATGGATAGCACATGTAACTCAGAGAAAATAATGATGTGATCAAGATGTTGATGTTCCACATTATTTCAAACAAAAAGTTAGGAAGGAAACCCCGCATGAGTACTGGAAAGAGCAATAACAGCTACTGAAATTGAGAAGCCTATCTTCCTGAAACATTATTTTAAGAACGATTTTATAATTTCAACGCAAAGTAGAACTGGTAATGAATGTCAAATGTTTCCTTATAAAGAAACAGCTATTACCAATACCTTTACTAATGAGTAAAGTGTTCAATACTCACTAGGTGATCCCTTACAACATTCAACATTAAATACCCTCCCCCCACCAAAAAAGGTCTGACTTGTTGAAAAATTAATCAACCTAAATGTTGATTACCTCTTCTTTTTTGAAGCTTTATATCAACCCTATAAAAGTTTCTTTGAGTGAAACATTGTCCTTTTTTGGCAGGTGAAGATCTCATTGAGGACCATTCTGCATCGAAACTTCATGGACTGGCATTACAGAATCACAAACAACAAACTGTACCAAATAACAGAAACTACATCACTTTCAACAGCAGCAACAACTAAAATGGTTAGCATATGTAACTCAAAAAGAGAATAAGTACATAATCAAGATGCTGTCGTTCCATACTACCTAAAACCAGAGGCAGGGAAGGAAGCCACCCATAAATTTCAATCAGCAGCAGCACTGACTGCTCGGTCAATGAATACCAAATTTTTTTTTATAATTGAATGGTTAATATTACCATTCTAGCCCTAATGGATTATGGGACTTGTTGATTGATTCATTTTCTACATCTTTCTTATCAATCCTTTGCCGGTTATTTAAAGCAAGAAAATATTTTCAGCTTGCAATAATCTCTTTTTATTTGGAGATAGTAATGGTTTACTGATACAAGGCTTGCTAATTAATCCATAGTAGGAGGGGTTGATTCATACATTTCCCAAGGGTATTTGCATGTAAGTGAAGATAAGGAACCCAATGGGAATTGGAACTCTGCTCTCCATTTAAAAATTCTTAGCCATTATCAATTATAACACCTGCACATCCAAGCTTACAGTATCTGGTATTTCCAAGTGGACACCCATCTAACTACTGACCAGACTATGTTGTTTAACTTCGGTCATTACAGCCAAAACTCACATGATACATTACTGATATAAGCATCTCATGAAAATTGTACCAACATCAGTTTGTTATTTTATAAAAACATTGGCTTACATAACAAAAGCTGAAAGGTAAATCCTACCTAATAGAGGATTGTGTTATTATAGAAAGAGAAACAAACAGAAAAAGTAACATTCTTCATTATATAGATTTATTTACTTATATATACACATATTGGAAGATTTAATTATTTTAGGGACCTAATGTAGAACAATAATAAGCATGCTAAGTCTTTGAAAATCATTGTGAACATAAGTTCAATCTTGACTTGCTAGTCTTATGTACTATATGAACACTGCCATGTCAGTGAAGACTAGAATCTACTGACTACATGCTCTATGGGTGCATGATTCCTAGTCCAAAGTGGATGCTTGCAGACTCGGGCATAAACTCTGCCAATGTTGGTAGAGATCTGACCAATTATATTCAACATTAAATAACCCAACAAGGATGAACATGTTAAGTTAAACAACCTAAAACTAAGTTTAGTATTGCAATGAAGAGGAACCAGTTAGTCCCTATCCCTTGAATGCCTATTAAGGCTTGAACTTAATCCAGACCTCAAGCGGAACTCATATGTACAAATCCACTGATAAAAGATGGCAGAAAAATGGTTAGTTTCCTGTACCGCTCCAGAAAGTAACTGACTTCTCCTGCTATCCTGCAGTTTTACAAGAGCCAGATAAAGCTGAAGACAAAATACTGATGCAACATATGAGCAAGAGTAGCTCAGTCTTAACTGTTCAGTCTTGATAGAGTTCAAAAGTATCTCCATGTCCTTGTGGGTGATGAATTATTTTAACACACTACAACCCCTTTCTCACAAATGATATTAGGTTGGTGCAAAAATAATGTCAACGTCAAAAAACGACATTATTTTTGCACCAACCTAATACATTGCAAGCCTCTCGCTGTCCTATTGCTATTTCCAGGAAAATTATTCAGAAGAATTACATTCCTTAGTTTCTCTAGTTCTAACCTTCATGGCCAAGACCTGCCATCCCATGCATATTGTAGCAAACCATATTCATTCTCTTCGTATTCCATTGGTGGGATGTAAGTTCCACTCCAGCAGTTTTGTCCCATGAACCACCGCTTTGTGGAACTGACTCCCAAGAGGATGCTTCCCCAGTCACAACCTGTTCAAGTCTAGGGTGAACAGTTATCTTCCCCACATATCCCCACCTTTACTCTGTAACTCTTTACATCAAGTGGCTCATCAGCCTCGTACAAAGCGAACATCAATGTAAAAAAAAAATAAAAAATTAAAAACAAAATAAATAAAAAATAAAAAAAATAAAGTAGGTATCTAAATTTAGATAAACTTCTTTTTTTTTTCTTTAAAAATTGTATGGTAAAGATATATACTCACTTTAACAATCAGTTTCTTCTTTCTTAGTTTCCCATTTAAATACAGCATTCGGCATATAAATATCCTTGATATGCTTGAAACTCATTGACATCATGATGAGATTAGCAATCAAATAATGCTCACTGATTCAAATAGTGATTTTGATCTTTCGTTGAGCCAAGCTCTTTGCTTCGTTGATCTCAGCAGTGAAAAGATCTGGGCAAGCTATCGTTTATCAAAGCATAAGATTTCAAAAGGTAAAAAAAGCAAAAGAAAAGAAAAGGCTAACACAGCAATCAAACAGTACCGGTGAGACTTGATCTGCAAGATGTTGATTGCTATAATTAGAGGCATGGAAAGATATTTCCTGTTATCGTCAAGCTGAGAGAGTCATCGTTTGCTCTCGGCAGGGCAGCCAACGTCAACCATCTTGCTTTCTTCTTGTTTCTTTAATTCCTCTCAAACTGTTTCTCTTTTGGAGGAGATGATGACTAATGTCAGAGTGATGTCCCTACCATAAACAGATGTTGACTTCCTCCCTACCTCCCACACCTTCGGTATTCAACTTGTATTGTTTTTATTTTTCTTTTCTTCTTCAAGTTTTTGAAATGGAGTGTGTACACAAAACTAGGGACAGGTTGTTGAGTCAATATTTCCTTTCTGCTTGAGTAAAGAGAAAAGGAAAAGAAGGTGAGAAAGAAAAGGAAAGCAACAAAAAAGAGTAGGAGGGAGACAGAGACATAAAAGGAGGGAGAGGGGGAAGGGGAAGAGAGAGAGAGAGAGAGAATAAAACCAGGAGGAGGATAGAAAATAAAACCGGGAGGAGGAGGAGAGAGGATAGAAAATATGAAAGTAAACCTGCTAGCACATTCATACACTATGGCTCAACACTTTAGACACAGTAAAATTGTTATATAAATGATAAAAAAGAAAAATTAAAAATGTTATGTATTTGCAAAAGGTTTCAAATTGTGGAATGACTTCTGGATGTGAAGCCATATTACTACTCAGCCAATGAAGTTTGTACAAAACAGTTGGAACTGTCCAAATATTTTTAAAGCAATAAAAAAAAAAAATTAAATAACTTCCCAACCAATTATTACACATGTATAAATAACTCTCTGCAAATACCAATTTAAATGCTGGTAAAATTTTTTCTTTTAAAATTTACCATGCCCATATGCAATACCATGCAACGTGGGTAACTGGGGCCAGTGGTGGAAAAGGAATTTAAAAAAATAATGGGAAAAAAGGACATAGATAAAGGAACAGATCTAATCAAGAGGATTACCTTATTCATGTATAATGTAACATCTTTTTTTTTTTTATGTGACTTTTTTTTTTAAATGTACAATTTTTTTAAATGCCATGTCCCTTCAAGATGTGGGCAATCTTGTGTACCTATGCGTTCCAATTTTCCTTTATCCTTGTGTTATGATTGTTCTCGGGGGAAATATAGTAGAATGGTATCCCACTGCTTTCACTACTTTTTCATTCAGAGTAGTCATTTTTCCTAGAAGAGTCTTAGTACCAAAGTGAATAAGAAAGACAAGAATTTGAATTCAGATTACTGATTCCACTTTCCATGATGATAACCATTACACTGCCTGTGGCTTTACATACAATACAATCCCTATTTTACTATAAAATAATCAGTTTTCCATTTACTCACTCAGTTGATATTCAAAGACAGTGTAAATACGGGATCTGGTCAGTGCTTTTTATGTCTGAAATCGTATGTAAAAACAATGCTTTGGTAAATGTAAGAAAGTCATAAGCTATTTTTGTACTTGAATAAAAATAGTATGCATAGTATTTTGATGAAACAAAACTTGCATATACTTCCAAAAGAAGTTTTAAATCTGGAACAAAATCACTTTTTGAATTTTTTTTTTTTTTTTTAAGTTATCATCCTTATTCAAGGCCAGTAAATATTAATGGTTCATTTTAATGCTTTGTATGTTTTTTCACATATTTTGTATGTAATGTAATGGAATAACCTGTCATCCCCATGAGTGACTACACCATAGGTAGTAACTACCTATAAGTATCTGTAAGTCAACGGACTACAGAGCCTAGCTGCGATCTGTTCCAGTTTAGCAGTCAAACTCTTTGCCCGAAGGCAGAGAGGAACCCAGACCAGGCTCCGTCAAAGGGCAGAGTCTCAGTCGGGGAGGTAGTCTGCCCCTGAACCCGTTTATATGAGTTTGAAAGGGAATATTTTTGGCCAAGCCTATGTGCTCAAAGAACCCATGTTAAACCAGCCTTGTGCCACATGCAACCCTCGTGGGTGTGTAGCTAAATATACTAGCTGGGATCTGTTGAGTATGACTCAGACTTACGCGAGAACTACCAATCTTCCAATAGTAACACTCACTACTGGATTGACTTGCGATGACCTTGTGCATAACTGTTACCTTTATTCTTATTGTACTGTTTTTTTTTGTTTTTTTTTTTACAATAAACCTTTACTTATTTAATCCACCTGGTTTTTCAAGCATATATTCCTATTAGCACAAATTATAACAATATGTTATGCTTTGTATATTTTTTTTTGTTCATTTAATGTTTTGTATGTGTTTTTGTTCATTTAATGTTTTGTATGTTTTGTTTTTAAATCATTTCACCCCAAGCAACATGATAATGCCACTAAGACCCAAAGGGGTTAGTGAGAGTGGAAGAGAATGAGAATATTTTAGTAAGGAGATAGAACAATAAAAGAACAGTTTCAGGAAGACTTTATGAATTTAAGTGCAGTACTAGATTGGCAGCAAGGTCTCATCAATTCACAGTTGAAGTGATTAGATTTAACCATATGTTCTATGCCAACAGTTGCTTTTCTTTTACTTCATGCTTACAGAAGTTTCTTCTGGCTCCATGCTCTCTAGCCAACTTTAATCTTCAAAAATTTAAATGCAATGTCAATCGGTATCTACCGTCTTCTTGATTACTTTTTTGTTGCTATCGCTCTTTAATAATGTTTCTTTTTTTTTTTCTTATTCTTTCATGCCCAGTAACCCATTTTGTCTTAGTGGCTTTACTGCTATACATAGGGTGATTTTATTTTTGAAGATTGTAGATGGCAAGGAAGCAAGAAATCAGATGAGAGTTTCACAGGTGAGAAGTTAGAGAAAAGAAACTATTGGGATAGAACTTAGTTATATCTAGCTATTTCAACAATAAAACAATGAGACCCAACAGCCAATCAATAAAAATGTATGCATAGTATTTATCATTTGTTTCCTCAGCACCAAGCAGACTCCAAATTTACTCCAGTTATGATGAATAGCTCAACTCTCAACGAAGCTCCTTGCTTTGAAAGTCTACTAAAGATTACTCCAGACCTCAAGTATTCATACATGTGATCTTTCACTAAAAATTCTGGAAAAATTGTAAGTAAAGTATCAAACTCCACCTACATGTTCTATCTTTACAAGTGTCAGATTAGATTCTCACTTTTCAGCCTCGTGGGTGATGATATTTTCCACTCTCCAGACCCTTTCCTACAGATGCAATGCTGCTACTCTATGCTACTTCCATAGCAAATATTCTGAGGAGTTCCATTTAGTGCTACCAGTTCAGACCTTTACAGCCAAGACCTGCTTTGCCAAATCCACAGATTTGAATCACCCTCATTCCATATGTAGTCCTTTAAGAAGTGTCTTCCAATTTGACAGCTTTCTCCTAAGAACTGCTACTTTATGGAACTCCCATGTGGATGCTTTCCAGAACACTATAATCTTAACCTCTTGAAGCCAAGAATTATCTATCTACCATATCATCATAATCTTCACTTCCTACTACCTCCTCTTACTTTCATATCCCACACATCATTTTATAACCCTCCAACTTGAGTGGCTCTTTGAACTGAGTGTATTTTGTATTGAGTGAACTTTTGCTTAAAAAAAAAAAAAAAAAAGAAAAAAAAGGAAGATTATCTTTCTGAAAGAGACATTAATAGCTCAAATCAGTAAATGCCAACATTTTTTTTTCTTTCATACTAGTTAACCTGCTGGTCAGCTTAGTGTAAGATATCTATGGAAAACAGATTTGTAATTATTTCATGAAAACATTTCACAAAGCATTTTATAAATGACAGATCTAATCCATCAACAGTTCCTTCCAAAATCTTCATTTGAAAAAAGATAAAATGAATATTCAGAATCTTAGTTTTATGATTTATCAACCCATTATGGGTTTTTTTTTGTTTTTTTTTTATTAAAGTAAAAATATTTTTTTTTTGTGAGTGAATTTTGCAATAATCTTTTGGAGATAACCATGATTTTTCCAGATATAAGTCCTAATAATTAACCTATAGCTGAGCAAAGAAATGGATTCATACCTTTCCCAAGGGTATTTACACATAAGTGAATACAATATAATTGACTCTCCAATTTTTCATTCTGAGCCATCAAAAGATAAGCAGCAACATTTTTGAAAAATAGCCACTCAAATTTCATGTTTATTTAACCAAGAATTGCTAAGTAAACATTTTTTTCAACAAGAAAACTACCATGAATACATATTGTTAACAGTATCTCTTCCTCTTTTCTCTTCAGAAAATAGATAGTTATTGTTATCCACAAATTCCTTTACCATAACTTTTTGTAAAAAATGGGAGTGGTTTCCCATTACCTTTTTGCAAGGTTTTGAATTTAGAGAGGTCCTTTGTTGCTGCATAAAACTCAAGAGACTAGTCTGTCCTGTTATTTTATTCCAAATTAAAAAAAAATTTATTAGTAATTTGTGTTTTTCTTTCTAGAAGATATTTTTTTTTAAAAAAAAAAAAAGTATGTTGAATTATAGTTTAGTTAGCCATTAAAAAAAAAAAAGAAAAAAAGAGCTATATTTTTATATTACAAAATTGATGAAAAAGTCATTAAGAATATTGTTAATTCAATAAATTTAATCTGATATTTAAGGATATGTGTAAAGAATATTAATCCTAACCTAGCAATGCATTTCTAGGTACTTCTCTAATCATAAAAATATATTGATGACAAAATAAGTCATCATAACAATAGTTACTTCATTTCTAAGCAATAAAATAAGTTACTTTCATATTTATATTGTTTCATGTCATACATCAGTCCCAGAATTCATAATATGGGTTTTATTTCATTAAAATAGTTTTAAGGTGGATAATTAATTCAAAGATTAAAATGCATATGACGTTTCATATACCTTTGTTAACAGTGTAGGAGGTGATGGATTCAAAGCTCCAAATTATATATTAATTATAATTAAAGCTTAGAAAAGAAAAAAATATACCAAGATGAAGAGAAGTACCTTTTTGAGCCAAATTGATTATGCTTTTAGTTTCTACACTTTCTTTGAATTTCTTAAGCCAGCTACAGCAATGAACTGCCACAAACACAAACTAAAATTCATCACTGCTAGTGAAATGAAAAGATTTGAAATACAACTCCAGTTCAGTTGCACCATGAGTTGGCGTGAAGTAAAGAACACCATGCAAAGAGAAACAAACATCTTGAATTTCCCAAGCTTAAGCATTGTCAACAATTAATAATCTGAATCTTATTTCCTTCATCTTAATTTAAGTTGCTCTTAATCAAAATTATTCTGTCTGCCAACCAATATCAGTAAACAGCATAGATCAAAAATAACAATTCCCAATCTTTGCAGGTTTCCTTATGGTCACAGACTAAGAGTCTGAGTAATTGTAATGTAGAGCAAGTGAAATTAGGATGAAAGAAATATTAGTCAAAGATTAATAACAGGAACGATAAAAATATTACAACAGCCAAGTGAGTGAGGAATGAGTGTGCACAGAAGAGACTTTAACAATAAACATTGTACAGGAACACACCAAGTCGTCTTCTATGTGCCATGTCCTTTCATGACATTGGTGATGTCCATAATTTCCTGTCTTTTGTAGCTCTTAGGAAATTTTGTCTTTATCTGTGTACCACCATCCATTTATTTAAGTTCACTATGTAGGTTATACATTGTTTTTCTGTCCTTCTTGCCTTCAATCTATCTTGTGGAAATAAAATTTTCAAAGCCCTCTTTTCTCATTATTTCAACTATTTCTTTCTAATGTTAAGAGACCATTTTGTTTCCAATTTCTCAAACATTGTTGTTGCTCACATGTTTGGTCCATGGTATTCTCAGCATCCTTCTGTAGAACCAGATTTCTGGCTTATAGGAGGACCTCTCTCTCTCTCTGGTAATGAGGTCTTTCTCGTTCTCTCTCCTTGATATAGGTTTTTCTTGTTTTTTTATTCATGTTCAGTATCCACTTGAGTTTTAGTGTCTTTATGGCCTTGCTTGAGGTGAACTTAATTTTTAAAAATTTTAAAAAGTTCAGTGTCCTTGTTAAAGTGAAATTTAATGATTTGCTAACCAAATTTTGCAGTTTTTTACTTAAAGTTTGCTTGAACAAATATTTTGTGTATTGTAAAGGAAGAAGAAAGGAATTGTTAATGATCAGTAATTAAGGCAAGCATTACCAGCAAAAGTGAATGATTTTACTATAATAATAATGGTTGCTTGCTTGTATCTACATATACCCATCTGCTAGGGTGGCTAGCAAACACGTTTCACTCTTTTTCTGATCAAGGCAAGTGTACTCAAACCCCCAGTGACAATGACTGATACAATCATCAACGATTTCTGTACAGTTTTGTTCAAAGAAATAGAACTCAAAATAAACCTTTCCAAAACAGAAAATGTGATCTGGAATTAGAATGAAATAGCGATGACACATACCCTGAATACATTATAAAAATTGAAGATGTGGACTTAGTAAACACTTAACACATACTTGCACAACACCACAAATTACTACAAAATCAAAACATTAACCTTAAAATTCAAGTTATGTTCTTAAATAGCCTTATCAGATCAAGACTTTCATAAGAAAGCCATGCTTGGAGCCAAACCTGTTCAGAAATATCTAAATTTTCAGATGCATACAACCACTTTCTAAGAACAATGGTTAAAAATGGCTGAGTGAGTGAAGCCTATGAGTCTTGGTGAAGATCATTCTTCTTCAGGAATAAAGATGTGTACCAAATAAGAGAAACCACATCACTTGAGGATTTCGAACATCAGCAATAACTAAATTGGATATCACAAGAAGAAATAATTGACATAATCAAGACATTGACATTCCACATCACTTCAAATAAAATGAATAGAAAGGAAACCACTATCAATACCGGAAAGAGTTATAACAGCTACTGGTCTTGAAAAACTAATTTTGCTGAAAAAGTGTTTTAAGAGAAATTTTAATCAAAAGCTGCTAAGTCACTAATGCCAAATGTTTCCTTATAAGGAAATGGTCAATATTAACATAACCCTTGTCTACTCGGTGGAGTAATGGATAGCAACTCAGATTGAGGAATCGGAGAACAGAGTTCTAATTCCAGTCAAATTCATTACATTCACTTACATGCTAATACCCTTGGGAAAGGTATGAATTCTCCTCTCCATGCAGCTATGGGTAAATAGCAGGACAGACCGGGTTCTATATGGACTACCACGGAAAGAAATGGCAACCTACCTCATCAGTCATGTATCAAAAGATACATGATTGCCTAAGCGTGTATCACGCATGACACATAACTAATAGTAGTAATAATACATAATAGCCTTTGAATTTCTTAGTGGAAGATGATGTTTCATGTTTTGAACATTTATTAAGTAGATGCAGTGGAGTAATGTGTAGCAGCTCGGATTGAGGAATTGGGGAGCCAATTTCAAATTCCAGTCGACTCCATAACATTCACATACATGCTAATACTCTTGAAAAAGGTATGAACCCTCTTCTCCGCCCAGCTATGGGTAAACAGAAAGACAGACCAGGTTCTATAACCTTGGATGGCAACTGGTCTTCCACAGAAAGAAATGCCAACCTACTGCGAGAAAAAAAAATCTGCCTCGTCAGTCATGTATTGAAAGATACATGATCGCCTAAGTGTGTATCACGCAGAGAACATAACTGACTGTCTACTCAATTTCTCTCATAACACTTGTGTCAACCTTTGGTATGGTTTCTGGGCACTGTTCATGCATTTACCAATGGTGACATGTGCTGAGATCATCTCACCAGGCTGATGTTATGAAGAAGTCACATACATGACAAATCAATAATGATGAGATTTGAACCAAAGTCTTAAGGTTAGAATGTTAATGTGCTAACCACTCAGCCACAATTTTACTCCAGGAATGCATTAAAATCAGGAACAAGTGCTCAGGAATAAATGCAAGCCTGGTTGATGGAATTATATGTAAATATAATGCAAATACTCTGGACATGATTTTCTTTTTTTTTTTTTTTTTTCAAGAAAAATACAGAACGTGATTTCTCCAAAGAAATGAACTGAAAAATCCCAAGAAAAAGGCTTGCCAATCATTTGGAATTAATGCAAGCATTACTGAGAGAAGAGACCTATTTTATGAATCATTGTAGTATTTTTTTTTCTTTTTCAACATTATCGAAATAGATAAATCATTTTGTATCCTAAAAGGAATTGGTAAAACCCACCAAAGAATTTTTAATAGATTCTATTTGTATGAGGGGGGGGGGCTGAAAGTTCCAATGTTTGGCTATTTACTCAGATTTTGGGACATGGTCTGAACAGAGAACTTCAGTACCTTGTTATATGAAGCATTCTAATTTCCAAAATAAAAAATATAGCAGAAGTGCAAGAAGATTGTTTTTATTTGTGTGTGTGTGTGTGTGGGGTTGATCTACTTCCTTCTACTATGTTCATCTTTTATGTGTTGTGTTCCTTCAGGATGTAGGTAATCATGGCTCTCCACAATTTCCTGTCCCTCTTGTCTTCAATCTGTACTGTGAGTATCATATTTTCCAAGCCCTCTTTCTTCAATGTTCCCTAGAAATTTCAACTATCTCTTCCTGATAAGTATAAATGTCCATTTTGTTTCCATTTTCTCTTAAACTGTCATTGCTCGCATATTTGGTTCATGGCATTTTTCAGTAACCTCCTGTAGAAGCACATTTATACTGCCACAAGTCTCCTCTTCATCTGTGAGTTGATTGTTCAGCATTCACTGCCATATAGGAGGACTGATATTATGTAATGCTTCAGTACACTTTTTTCTGTTTCTAAGAAAATTTTCCTATTTCTTAATACTTTGCTTAGCTTTTGGAAGGTATCTTTGGTTATCCTAATGTATCTTTGAACCTATGTCACACTTTCCATCCTCTGTTAAAACACTTCCTAATTATTTAAATTTTTATACTATTTGATTTTGGCATATCTAATTTGTAATTTTGCATGTTGGGCTGTTCCTTTTCCTAACAATTCTTCTTGCAATTGATGTTTAGTCCTTTATTTTTGCATTCCTTCACTACCATCTGTAGGAGTTCTTGTGGTTTCTTTTCTGTGTCTGCTATCAATACTGTCATCTGCATATCTCATATTGTTGCTGCCAATAATGAATTCTGATAGGACTTATAATTCTCTCAAAATTGCCTCACTGTATAGGTAGAATAAGTCTGGGGAGCCTAACATTTAGTTAGTTTTAACTCCCATTAGTCTTCTTTTTTTATCTAGTCTGACCTCTTTAATCTATTACTCTGTGGTTCAGCAACTTTCATGTCCAGTATGTTTTTTTTTTTTTTAATCATCATTAGTTCATTAAACGGCTACAAGGGAAACATCACATGTGTACAGCTGACAGCAGCAGCAGAGTGTTTTGGTGATACAACCTTTTTTTTTTTTGAAAAAATCATTTCAACCTAAGCAAAGCAATAATACCACTAAGGTGCAAGGGGTTACTGAGAGTGAAAAACATAAGAGTTTAGAAGGAACTGGGAACACAATCCTAAACAGGAAAAAAAAAAAAAAAAAAAAAAAGGATAAACCAAACCTCTAATTCTGTTCTATGCTCATTTCTTATATATAACTGCATATTTATCCATAGTAAGTATATATTATTTTTTGGTTTTAGGCTTGTTTTTATAGTCTGAAGTAATAATAATTGTTTTATTTCTTGTTTTAAGCATTGTTTTATCTTTGATAACACAGCAATATATATGTGGAATGAACTGGCAAGACAATGTTCATAGAGTTTTTTTTTTTAGAAGTAAATTCAGTCATTCTGCATTTTCTGTGATTCAGTACTGGCCCAGTCCCAAGGGTGCCGGATTAAAAAGGCGGGACTGTACTTAAATTCCCTGAAACTGCAATTCAACCGAGTCAGTGAAGTAAACTAATGCCATCTAATTTCTCTACTACCAGCTAACAGATCATTTTTCACTAATATATTATCTTTGTTCTGATGTCAGATAATATTTATAAAAAAAACAACAAAAAAAAAAAAAAAAAAAACAAACAAACAAACACCAATTAAGATCTACAAAGATATCTCAGCTACTTATGGAAGTGAAGCGATGTTTTGGATTGTATAAACATATTACGATACATTGTAAAAAAAAAAAAAAAAAAAAAAAAAAACATGTATCTTTCTTTCCAGCAAGCTGTTTGAATTTCCAAGTCTCTGATCACCCGACCTAGTTCCCAAATGTTTTCTCATGATTTAGTATTTTTAGTACATACAAAAACCAAAAAAAATAAAGGCTATCAAATATTAGGTATATGCAAGAGTTTATAAAATAGAAGAAAACCCAACCACCAGTACTAAAAAATTTAAATAACTAGGCTCACCAAAAGATACCATATGTATAACATTTTTTTAAAATACCTTGTCTCTTTGGAAAGTGGCAATCATAACACTCTTTTTTCTTTATCTTTTCCAGGAATTAATGGCAATTCCCAGATAATAGGGAAGTGGTTTCCCATTGCCTATCCATTATCCATGTTTTTATTTTTTAATTCAGTTTTCCATCTCTTTCATTGAGCATCACCCAAGGCCTAGTCTACTCAGTTATTTAATTCATAGTCTTTCCTGGGGACATTTATGCAAAAGTACTGCAGCAGACTTGGAATTTGAACTTTCCATTTCTGTGTCAATATCTGTTATGCTAAATCATACATACTGTAAAGTATTCTTCTTCTATGTGCTGTATCCCTTCAGGACATGGATGATCATGGCTCTCCACAATTTCCTTCCCTTTGTGGCTCTTAGTAAGATTTTATGTTTTCTATCTCTCTTAATACTTAATAATTTTGCTGACCAAATACACAAGCTCATTAGGTAGGTTATTTGCTACTTTTCTCTGATCCTGTGAGTGTCAAATTCACCAAGCTCTCCTTTTTAATTATGCACCCTAAAATTTAAATTATCTCTTTGTTTCCAATTTCCTTAAAAATTTGTCATTACTCACATGTTCAGTCCATAGTATTCTCAGCATCCTTCTGTAGAATCACATTTCTATTGCCTCAAGTTTCTTCTTTAACTGAGATTGTCCAGCATTCACTGCTATATAGGACTGATATTACCTAACAGTTCAGTATGCTGGTTAATGAAATTTGAAGGATAAAAAAAACAAAAAAAAAAACAAAATGATAGCAATATCGTAAGAAAAAATAAAAATTGATATTTATTATATATTAACCTTTTGACCAAAATGAAGCACAAAGAGAGAGATTTTAATGTCAGAAATTTCAAACACACCTGTATTCTTTTTCAACGATGCAAGGAATAAACAAAGAATTGGGACTTACTCTTTTGAGAAATGTTATTGGTTGGAGGTCTCCCTGTATAAGTTATACTCTCTGAGTAAATCTAAATCCCTGCTTAATCCCACAATGTTTCAATTTATTTTAAAAATAAATTTCAACTCCAATCTATGCCCCTCCTCTTGGCTGTTGAACAAAGATGCCAAAAGCACACATCCGATGTCATCCACATTATGAAATGGAAGGTTGAAGTGTTTTACAACTGGGAAATTATTGTTGTTCCTGATGGTTTTCTTATGATTGTTTAGTTATTTAAAATTTGAATTTTTAACTCTTCCTTCCTCATCCAGACACAAATCCCAATATTGGATGTTCAAGCACCAGATGAAGGACAGATTTTTAATCCTAGAATCATCCTGATTCCAGAAAAATATAATATGTCTATGTAGAGAAAGCATGGGCCAAGTTAGAGGGGTTTCAAATGCACAGACAAAATTTGCCATTTATTTATTTAGACATAAGAGTCAGATTAAACTAAAAATTGAGTATTGCAGTCATATCAGTACAGAGACTGTCCAATCCTCACTTTCCAGTCTTGACAGAGTTCAAAATCATTTAATCACTGACAATCTCTCAACTGTGTTATTTTGATAACCAACAACTTCAATTTTATAATCAATGTCAGTTTTAAAATGTTATTTTACTGCTGGCATTGGGCAAATATTTATGTAACTACAGTGGTGAACTCACCAGGGTATCAGCTTGCTTAATTGGCAAGTGCTCCCCTGATAGAGTTGATCCCCTACATGAAATTAAAATGCAATAAAAAACAAAACACATACAACTGTTATAGTAATTAAAATTGAATAAGCACTTTATAAAGTCATCTGCACACTCAGTTACTAAAGTCCAATGTGTGATGACATTTTCAAAGGTAAACATCATAAAGGCAAGGTTAAGAAATCTGCTGTCTGAAGAGAATTTGGAATCATGCATGTTGCTATTCATTGAGAAGTAACTGTTAGATGAATTGGATGCAGAAGCAATTATTGGCAGATTCACACAATCATCTACTGAACACAAACGATTGATCTTAATACACTGCATGCAATGCTCTACTGTGTGTTTGAATTATCTGTTCATGTGTAAAATGTGCAGTAAACTATTTAAAAATATCAACTAATTACTTAAAATTAAAAATTCAATTATAACATTCTGTATTTACATTTAGTATCTACTGCCAGTAATATGTATAATACATATGAAAATTAAATGATAGCATTGTAGTTATGGGTGGGCCCCCTTTGTCTCTTGGCAACCAATATGCTTAAACCCAGTTCACCATTGTGTAAATGTATTTTATTTCCTTGAGCTTACCATTAAAAAATCATCACCATGAAAAAAATTAATTTATTGTCAAATATTTTGTTATGTTTTCAGAAAAAAAAAAAAAAATGTTCTCAGTTGTCTTGTAATTAGAAATTGTTTAAATTCAACAAGTCAGTTTGGATAGATACCTTTCCAGAGAGGTTATTGTTAAAATATTCAAAAATTATGCAAATAGGAAAATGGAAAACTTTAAAGCTAAAAATAGAAGGGGAGAGAAAAAAAAAAAAAAAAAAAAGAGAAGACATTATAAGACAGTGCACTCACTGCAGACACATCCTTGGAGAAAATGAAGGAATGCTCCATCATTAGCAATTTGAAAGTTATGCCTCACACCCCTATGGACTATTCAGGTTAACCTGTAGAATCAGGTGACTCAATAAAAGTTTTAATTTGAAAGCAATCACATGAAACTCAAGATGGATATGGGTGTGGAAAAGCAAAATAAAAATATTTCTTTTTATCTGGGGGAAAAACATCTTTGCAACCAAGTGAACATCCCTGGGAAAATTCCTAAAGATTTTATATCTTCACTATGGAAATTTTATACATAGTTCTACTAGGATTCTATTAATGGGACAAAACTGACAAGAGACAAAAAACTCTAGCCATTCTAGCCTTACTAGATGCAATCGTCAGGCAGCCTGATGATTGCGTCTAGCAATGAAACAATCTGTTGGCTTCAATGTTCACTTTTATATTTACATACGCTCTACCTCTGATATTGAGCACTTTATTCCATAAATATACTTTAAAAACATTTCTGTGTATTTAAAATATATTTATATATATATATATATATATATATATATATATATAGTGAGAGGGGAAAGACAGTTGTTGTAATTTTTTATATTACTACTAATGGTTATAAAAGACCCACGTACTAACTATTCATCCAGGTTAAACTCTCAGACTTTCTTGGTTAAAACAATTGGATGTAATTTTAAGGCATGATGAACAGTCATTGTCTGCAGGTGTCATTCTGAATGCCCTACTAGAACTGGAATTTAAATGATTAGTTTATGCAATAAAATTTTCCTGTCATGAAAATCAATTAAAAATATTCAATAGTGTAATGACCCTTGAACTTCATCTGATATACTCTAACAGGTGAGAGTCCGAAAAAGAAAGGTAGACAAAGCTATCCTGCCATTTTAATTATCTACATTGCTTATTAAAACAAGAAATTTATTGATCTATTTCTTAAACATACAAATCACAACTGTTGAGAAGTTAAAGCTGTAGTAAATTCTGAAGACTGCAGACTGACATTAAATGTTGCAGACAGGTGAGTGTTGTGAATCCAAGTCTTTGTTCAAGAAGAGAACAAAAAAAATAGAAAGTAAAGAATAAAAGGCAGCCATAACAAAAGCTTGGTTAGCTAATGGAGACTTCTAACTCAAAGATTAAAAAAAAAAAAAAAAAAAAAAAAAAAAAAAAAGAAAAAAAAAAGAAAAGAGAAAAAAGAAAAAGGAGTCAGACAGTGAGGCATGTGTCAAAAGGAGGTAATGGTGTATGTAGCAGGAAAAAAAAATTCCATTTGCTCTGGTTTGTCTCTTGTTTTATTTAACAATGACTTCCTGAAAACTCAGATGTCTTTTCCCCAGTCAATCTCTATAAAACAAAAAAAAAAATAATTTTGGTGAAAAGAAGTTTACAGTCAAAAAATAAAAATAAATAAAACCAACTAAAAAAAAAAAAAATTACCTTACTTTTTTTTTCAATTTTTTTTTGAGCTTTAGGCTAGAGACACACAGACAGATGCAACTTCAATATCAGGGGAATTTTTATGGGGACCCCTTTTCCACCAGTTGCTAGTCCACAGCCTATGTTGCACTGCTATACAGTGGCTCCAATTTCCCTACTATTTACACAAAGCTAAAATTTGAACTCAGTTTCCTTAATTTCAATCTTTTTGCTATTAACTGTTATGTCACCAACATAAAAGTACTATGAACTTATAATCATGTGTAAAATATGGTAGAGCAAGGATTAACTAATTAGTCACGCAAACCATTGCTAGAGACCTCTCATTAATTGATTGTTATTACTATGGTTCGGTTTGGTTTATTTCGTTTTACGGCATATCAACCTCAATGATTTATTTAATGCCGACAACATTTTTAGGATAGATTCATATGAATAGAATATGTATTCTTTGGTTTAGATTGGTTTGGTTTATTTTGTTTTACAGCGTATCAACCTCAATGGGTTATATCATGGCGAGAAAATTTTTTATTGCTGGTAATATTTTGTTTTGTTAAAAATCTGTTTCTGGTAATATATTTCCTTCAAAATTGTATTACTGGTAATAATTTGTTTCAAAAAAGTATTGCTGGTAATAGTAAACTATTTGCCCATAGCTGGGACCCTAACAGGTGCTACCATCCCGGGTCAGGGTGGACCTGGGAACACCAGCAATTAAGAGGTGGTTCCATACTCCTCAAAACCTCCTGATCAGAGGCCTTGCTGCTGGACCTAGTTTAACATCTTACCCAGGACAGTATTACTATGGTAATTGTTTAGATGAGTTACATGCCTAAGTTCTACCAGTTCAGACCTTCACAACTAAGACCACTATGCCATGTTGACAGTGGTAAACCACCATCACTATTCCTTTTGTGTTCCTTTGATAAGGAATAAGTTCCACTCAGACTTGGTGTCTTTCTCAGAACTGTTACTTTGTGGACCAAACTTCTGAGAGATGATTCCCTGACAATTACAATTTTGGTCTCTAAGTTTAGGGTCAACCATTATCTGTTTTACACATTCTCATCACATGCATTTCTTACTTTCTCCTTGCTTACAACAATCTTACTCAGTAACCTTCTGCCTTGAATAGCCCTTGGGCCATGTATTGTGTGAAGTAACAGTTAAAAAAAGAAAAAAACTAAACTGGAATTTGAACTTGGATCACAGATTTCCACTTTCTTGTGAAAAAAAAAAAAAAAAAAAAAAAAAAATGAAAAGGTAAAAGAAGGAGTTGCTAAGTAAATTATCAGTCTTTTTAACAAATGATTTAAGTAAAATTTTTCTTACTTACACTTTCTGTTGTTAATTTTTAATATTTTCATATGTAGATTAATATAGATGACTAAATATGAGTTTGAGATATATATATATATATATATATATATATATATATATATGATGGACTCTCCCATCAGTTTCGACGTATGAGGTTCCGACAACTTTGTTTAATTAACCTTGTGTGAGTTTAAGTGACCCTTCAGTCCTGCTAGGGATTTGCAAAGAAGTCCACAGATTGTGCAAGAGTGTGGATTCTTGGAGTATATGGCTGGAACAGCAGTAGATATTTTATTCCTTTCCCTAGTTTGCCGAAGCTTGACAATGTTTGATGCTGCCTTGTTCTTGGTGCCATTGTAACATGTAGTCTTCCATTCATTACGATCAATTATGATGTTCTGAAAGGTAGTGTGATTAATATTTGCAAATAAGAGGTTACTCTTCAGCTTGTCCCTGTACTTAAGCAAAGGCCGACCCATATATATATATATATATATATATATATATATATATATGCACACCTCACAGAGGGTGATGGGTAAATTATCGCCATTTAATAGTTTTAATTTTGCGCATGCAGGTTGGTTGTTTTTGTTGACTGCACGGTATAGTAGGGTAAGTTGGCACAGTCTGAGAAAAACAGCACCATGATGCAATTCACCCCATCAAAAATTTGGAAACAGTATGCCATACTGCTTGGCATTCATGCCAGAAGCTCTAATATAAACATTTCAGAGTGTTTGGGTGTCAATCTGAGAACAGTGCAGAGGATTCAAAGAGAGTTGGATGAGTTCAATTTTTGTTGAGGTCCTGACACTCAACATGGAGACCTACATCAAGTGCCTTTAGGAAGTAATGCTGTCCTGGATCAAGAGGGTGGCTGCTAGAAAACCCTATGTCTAACAACAGGACTCTACACCATGTCATACATGCAGGAGAACCCAGTCATGGCTGTCCAAACAATTTATGTGACCACATCACCTCTTACATCTAGCCAACTAACCCCTTGATTAGAATATGTGGGGCGCAGTTGAGCAAGAGACAAACAAAACTCCTTGTAACACTGAAGATGAACTGAAAGCAAGGATTGTGGCAAAATTCACCAACTTAAACAAGGAAACTGTCCAGAAGAGTTGCAGGAGATTCCAGAGTAATCTGGAGGCCATAATTGAAGCCAATGGGGATTTTATTGAATAAATTTTAATCTTTAGTATTTTAAGATATTTTTGTGTAATTTTGGCAAATATATCTGTTAAAATGAAATGTCAGTGTAACTTACATTTTTGTGTAATTTAGACAACAATTTATCTATCACATCCTATATATAAGAAATGTTAAATTACTGCTAAATTCCTTATTACAGAAAACATCAGGATGCCTCACTCACTGAATCAAGCAAGCCTGGAGTTTCCGTCAACCATCAAACTCTTATTTGCAGTCAATATGACAAAGCATGCATCTCCCCTATCAGACTCACTAAACACCTGAGAGTCTGCGTCAAGTATGGAAAACCCTCACAAACCTTCATATATAAAGCCAAGCTACAATGAGGGTTTACCTTCTACCCCATCCTGTATATTATATAATAATAATAATAATGATGAACATCCGAGTTGTTTCAAATATAAGTAAAATTAAAGTTTCCTTAATATATACAATTTTCTTATAAGAGAATGAAAGAAAAATTGCATCAGGACATAATACTTTTCATTTACATCTATTTGATTAAAATGTCAAAAAAGATTTTTTTTTTTTTTTTTACTTATTAATTATTTTTTCAGATTTACATTCAAGGAAGAATATGTTTGAATCCAACAACTATATATTTTGTTTAATTCCAGCTGAAGCTGTTGCATTTGCTTTTACACAACTATTCTCAGAAAGGTATGAATCCATCACTTTACCCTGTCCCCCCTCCTCACTAGGGATTAATAACAGGGCAGACAAAGCTCTCTAGCCTTAGTTGTCAACTAGTCTAGGAAAGAGATAATTCTGAATTCAAAACTGGTCGAGTGTGGGGTTAGCAACTCCACTTTATTAAAAAGTATGTGTTACAGAATCTACAGCAGCAATAACTAGCATGGTGAGTCTGTGACCCTATGCACCACAGTTAGTCTACAGAACAGACTTCATAATGTATGGTTTATGAGTATTTGTTTTATGTTGTCGAATATACAACATTATCAAGCAACATGGGTTAAATAGTAGGACATCTTTGTGAAAATCATTATCACCAAAAAATTGTAATGTAATATTCACTCAAAAAAAAAAAAAAAAAAAAAAAAAGATTATTCTTACAAACCAAATAGATATGTTTAAATAACAAACAAATGGGTTGATAAGCCATAAAAATACAAATCACTCAATCATTGCTATTTATTCTGTTCTGTTAATAATACTTCTGATGTAATGAATATGCATACACCTGGGTTCCCCCTCACAGTAATATGATTGGTTGGTGTCAGCCATAAGTACAGACTGATGTAGAGGTACAGGAACTACGTCTATTGTCTTTACCTATAGCCTATTGCCTACCACTACGACAAGGACCAGTCCATTACAGTTACCTGCTAGATTGTCCTACCTGGTTATAGTAGTCAACAACTACTTGCTACTTCAAACAAATATATCCCTTTCCGGGACATATCAATTTCTCTGTTAATTCTTGACTACCAACTATTCCTACCTTCATGATTTTTAGATGTGTTAAAACAAATTTTAAATAAAAAAAATAAAATGCAATTTCAAATCACTAGAATGCATGGTTGTTAGCAAACGGATGAGCTCAATGTGAAAATTGTAAATCAAACAATATCTGTCTGTATTTCTTAGATGAGGTATTATGTACACTATGTACATTATTCGGACTATTGTCTTCATCTTTGTTACCATATTTATCACAATATTTTGCCCTTTGTACGCTCCGGCCTTCTTCAAGTAATTGGAATGTCGAACTGAACCCTTTATTTTGCTCGCTGGGGTATCAAGCAACATTAGTTAATTCATATGTGCACAGAATGCACTGTGATCCTCCAAAGTGGATAGAGTAATGGTTGCATATACTAAGTAAAGAAATTTGATGATGGTGTATCAGATCTGGTAAGAGTATTAGATGACAATAGTGCAGTTTTGGAGAGCTGGCATTGTTAGTGATGATGACAGAGGTTTTTACTTTTTTTGTAGTATTGTTAGTTTTCTATATTTATCATGTGTGGCTAGAGAAATTTACTGGTGCATAATACTTTTTGTAGCTATTTTATATATAATGCTCAGTTACTGTAATAAGGAACAATTTGAAATAGTCAAACATAAATAACAATTATTAGTTATAGATCTGTACAATTGTATATTTTGTAAAAAGATAGAATTAATCATATACACACATGATCTTAATCATTTACTTGCTTTATATAAAATACAATGTTTATTAAAATTAATTTTGTATAAAATGCACATGAGGTAATGTGTTTATTTAAAAATTTAAATAGATGATTTTTTTTATAAACAGCTGTACTCGAATCAAATGAGAGTGTTAATAGCAGACACAAAGAAAACTACAAAAATGCGAGAAGTAAGAATTAAACATCAACAGCAAGAAAAGAGAAAACATCATGGTTGTTAGCAAAGGGATGAGGCAAAAGTGTGAATTGCAAATTGGAGATATCAAAATCATACAAGTGCAGAAAATTATATATCCGGGGAGTGTTTTAACAGAGGACAGAAAGTGTGAGACCAAAACCAGAAAGTGTAGTGGGATAGCGAATGCTGTTTTCCAAAAGCTAAGCAGAGTATTAAGAAAGAGAAAAACTTGCTAGAAACAAGGAAAAAGAGTATTAAACTATTATAATGCTTATAGTAATAAGAAGTGTGCACACATATACATACACAATGTGTGTATATATATATATATATATATATATATATATATATATATATATATATATATACATACACACACACACACACACACATTGTGTATATACATATATTTTAATTATTTTTTAAAAAATATGTCTCCATTGCAACACAGAAATTACTATATTTCAAAATCAAAACTAAAGTCCTAAAGTTCAATTTCAAAATTAAACTTAAAATTTAGATTACAGTTTCACTGTCAAGCAATGTTAAGAAATTGAACTTTAGGACTTGAGTTTTGGTTTCGAAACTTAGTAAATTCTGTGTCACAATGGAGACATATTTTTAAAAAAAATTATTATATAATGCTCTACTTAGTATCGAGGACTTTTTTTTAAAAAAATAAAACAAAAAGACTAAAGAACTTTGGATTATAAATTTGACTGTTCTTTCCTATTACTTGGGTTATATATATATATATATATATATATATATATATATATATATATATATGTGTGTGTGTGTGTGTGTGTGTATATATGTATGTATGTAATATTCTAAACAGGTTTTTCTTTATTAAACATCAACTGCTGTGAGATAGAATGCTTGTTGGCAAAAGGATGAACCCAAAATGCAAAATTTCAAATCTGAGATACCAAAAACAAAAGACTTAAATATCTGGAAAGTGTTTTAACAGAGGATGGAAAGTGCAACACTGAAATCAGAAGGCGCAATTAGGATAGCCAAAGACGCCTTCCCAAAACTAAAAGTATTCAGAAGCAGAAAAATTTGCTTCAAACAAATGAAAGTGTACTAAACTGTCATGTAATATCTGACATCCTATGTCAGTGAATGCTGGACAATCTCCTCACAGATGAAGAAGAGACTTGAAGCAACAGAAATGTGGTTCTACAGAAGGATACTGAGAATACCATGTACCAGACATATGAGTGAGGATAAAGCTTTAGAGAAAATAGAAACAAAGAGGAAACTTATAGTTAACATCAAGAAGAGATAATTAAGGTTTATAGGGCAGATAATTAAGGTTTATAGGGCACATAAAGTGGGCTTGGAAAATCTGATACACATAGGACAGATTGAAGGCAAGATAGACAATGAGGTTGAGAAGAAGACACAAATTTGAGTAAATCTTAAACCAATCTATTACTGATGCCAGTGTTGCTTTAGCAGCTAAAAAAAAAAGAAAAAAAAAAGGTTTTAGAAAAATATGTGCTCTCTGGCCATCAACAGTATTTTTTCTCACACTTCCTGCCCGTGGAACTCCCTTTTGTTTACATGCTTCCATGGATACTACAATCTTTAAAAATTTAAATTCAATGTCAATTGCAATCTTCTATCTTCTTGAATCCTATTCATCTTTTATCCCTTCCTCAATCCGCCTATACCCAGTCTTTCACCTTGTAACCCTCTGTGTACTAGTGTCATTCCCACCTTGCTTGGAGTGAAATGATAAAAAAAAAAAAGAAAAAAAAAAAAGTCTTTCTGTTTGACAAAAACAAACTGATGATTTAAGTCCTGCTCTTAACTAATATGAATATGATGAGGCTGAAATTTGAATTTCTTGAAAATTGGGGTAATACATGTATCTACAAAAACAAAACAAAACACACAACAAAAAAACAAAACACAACAAAAAAAACAAAACACAAAAATAATTTGTCAATGTTCTGAAAACTTATTTGGCAATTATTTAATTTTTGCAAGAGTTTCTAAAACATTGTTTTTAATGCCCCAAAAGATGCTAAAATTTCCAATACTAATTTTTTGCCCACCTGCTGACAAGAAAAACATGATTTTCCCAAACTTTTGAATGTTCAAGAAAGGATTAAAATGAAATAAAATGGGTGGTTGGAATAAAGAGGTTTTGTTTTTTCCAAAATAAAATCATTTTGCTTGTCTATTTGAAACTCAAATGTAGATTAGTATTTTATTATTATTAAGGTGAGAGAGCAGTATATCAATAAAGTGACAATGTAGCAGAAATATACAAAGCCCAATATCCCCATCAGATTACCCAGTTTGATAAGTGTATACCAGTCACATGAAGCACAGTCAAATATACATGATATGGTGACAAGTTGTTAACAGCATTATTACTTCAATAAGAAGGGCTTATGATCATATTGAGACACCAGTTCTTGTATGATCACTGAAGTTAAGCAATGTCAAACCTGACCAGTACCTAGATGAGTTACCAAGAACAACAGATGCTGTTAACTTGGATGTGCAGCTGGTATAATGGATAACAGCTCGGAATTGGAAATCTGAGAGCCGAGTTCCAATTACAGCCAGGTTTGTTATATTCACTTACACTCAAATACCCTTAGGAAAAGTATGAATCCACTTCTCCATCCAGCTATGGGTTAAATAAGTAAAAATCATTATCTCCCTCAAAATTCTTGCAATCTAAAAATATTTTCTGGCTTTAAATAACCTGCAAAAGGTTGATAAACCGTAGGAAATGAATGAATCAATCAATCTCAATAAGAAAAAAAAGGTCAAGATGTGGTAAAAACAAAGGAGAAGACGTTAGCTCAAATAATTTGCAGAATAGAAATACGTCATCTGAAAACTTCAAACAGTTATAATTGGGAGGCTGATTAGGGGAGCAGGGTGAAGTGGAAAGAGGACACAGATGTTGTCAGAGTTTTTGTCAAACGAATCAGCTTTGAATGTGCATTCAGTTACATAAAGAAAGGAAAATACAGAGAAAAAAAAATTTATTTAATAAACAGCATTTCTTTGAAGTTCAGTAATGAATGCTCAGTTTTAAAGCAAAATCAGGAATGCAATTCTAACAACAAATGGTAAATTAGATAAAACAGTTAAGCTATTCTTTCCAGGATTTTTGGGAAGTGACAAGAATGTCTGAAAAGAGGATGTCAACTTTCAGAAATGATAATCCACAGCCTAATTTTTTTTTTTTTTTTTAAATTTCAAGAATGAATAACAAAAAGCAATTATGTTTTATTAAATAAAGCTTGTATACAATTACCCATCGTAAGGTTAGCAGGATAGCGTTACAAATACTTTTGTTATGAAATGGGTTTAACCTAGACTGAATAGCCTAATTTTGTAGCCACTTGATAGGCAAAATTAAGCAAGTATCTAAACGAGCAACTTAGTTAATATTGTTATAATTTTTATCCTCATTATTATTGTGACTGTGCAAAATTATTAGCAAGTATCTACTTATTTTACTATCATTATTTATATACAGGGTGAAAATAAATGAATGCAAGTTTTAAAACCATTATAATGCAAAGTAAGCTATTGTGAAAACAACAACATATTTTGAAACAAATGGATATGAAATGGGGTTTATGAAATTACAACAAATTTTAAATTGTTCCTCCATTTTGCTGTATAAACAAGGTTGTATGTTTGACCAAATCATTGACAGACTTTTCTAGCTTGCCAACATCTACAGGCTCAATTTCTGTTTGTATTCATGCCTTATGTTCATCAAAGTTATTAGGCCGAAACTGATGGTAGACTCATCCTTTGAGTGTACCCCATAAATTTTAAATTGTTCCTTGTTTTATAAGCTCTCATTGTTGCTGTTGCACTATCATGCTTAGCATAATAAAGCTTCATAAGCTCCAGCCAACAGTCTAAAATAAGCTTTGACATATTTTCAGAGAATGATTTGTCAAAATAAATCCCAGCTTATATACATTTAATGCGTCACAAATAAATAATAGGTCATTACCTGATTGGTCAATTTTAACAAACATTAAAACTTAAGCGCATTTATTTTCACCCTCTATATACGTGTGTGTGTGTTTATTAGTATTAAGAATAAAGTAAAGTAAGAAAATAGATAAATCACATTCTTCTTGTGTGCCTTGTTCCCAATTTCTGTTACACATGATGTCACGCTAGACCATTTCAAATGTCCAGCATCCCATAGAATATCAGAATGTAGACAAAGGAATTCTAATTACCTCACAGATACCACATTTGTTCTTGATAATGACTTCAATAGTCAAAAGTACTTGAACAAAAATTACAAAATATGAACTTTGGATACCTTCAACTACAGATGTATTGATCATTTTACTATAAAATGTATTGTTGGTAATTCTACCATAAATATGTATTGCTTGTCATTTTTTATATATAAAAATGTATTACTGATAGTTTTACTAAGAATGAAAATGACAACATATATTTTGAAAGAAATGCATATTACTTGGAGTTTATGAAATTACAACATATTTTCCATTGTTCCTCCATTTTGTTGCATAAACAAATTTGCATCTTGATCAAATTATTGACAGAGTTTTCTAGCTTGTTAACATCTACATAATGTCTTCCACTTTAAGTAATATCATGCAGTATCTTTGTGGTTTCAAATTTTTCTGTCAGACGAGTAATTGTTGATAGAGCAAAAGGATTCCATTTTAAATTGTTCCTTGTTTTATAAGCTCTCATTGTTGCTGCTGCATTATCATGCTTAACATAATATAGCTTTACAAGCTCCAGTCAACAGTCTAGACTAAGCTTTGACATATTTTCCAGAGAATGATTTGTCAAAATAAAACCCCAGCTTATATACATTTAATGTGTCACAAATAATGTCTCCAACTGATTGGTTTATTTAAAAAAAAAAAAAAAAAAAATTAAAACTTGTGCATATTTATTTTCACCCTGTACTAATTGAAAACCATCTACCTACAATTACAACTTGTGTAACTTAAACTCTTTCACTCTCACAGAAAATGTTCTCCAACCAACATACAGATATAGATGAAAATACCCACTAGACACTCAAATGCACACACATTATCAACCAAATCCTGCATAGGACAAGTAGAATTGTGATATACATACACACATGAAAGCTACATGTAAAGTCTGCTTAACTAATAGTAATCAACACAAAGATAAAAATAGCAGAATTTTCTTTTCTTCTCTATATTTCATTTTCTGATGAAGTTTTAAAAAAAAAAAAAAAAACAACAGCTGATGACTGACATTGCATTTAAGATTTTTAAGATCAAAGCTGACTGGAAAGCAAGACATTGAAACAGAGTTTCATGAGTGAGAAGTGTAAGGGAAGAAACTGTTCACATAGAACTTAGTTATATCTAGCAATTTCAATTATAAAATGTTGAGACCGAGCTACCATTTTAGGTACTATGCTTGAATTTGTGAAGTTGAGGTACCAAAGAGGAAAGCCCATCAGAACAATCTCCATGAAAATATTTATAGAAAAGGCACAGGGAAGCTACATTATAATAGTGGGAAAATGACTGACACCAGGATTTCAAGTCAGGACTTCAGTTACTTTTCTAGTGTTTTCATGCTATATAAAGTGTGTATATATATATATATATATATATATATATATATATATATATATATATGAGACAATATCTACAGCATAAATGACAGAAAAAAAAAAATGTACATGCATAAAGAAACATCACAATATATCAGGAACTGTTTTCCAACATTGTTATGCAGGGAAAAGAAACAAAAAAAAAAAAAAAATTTAATCAAAAATAAAACCTGAAAATATTTTTTTCTGTTTATGCAAATCAATCACTGAGCTGGCCTGCCATTTTAGAGAAACAGATCGCAGAAAATTTCATTTCATTTAGGAATAAGAAAAGCAATCAAGAAAGCTTACAGCAAAAAGAAGGCTAGGATTAAAATGTCTGATTTTTCATCAATTTTTTTGCGGCTTTTTTAACCAAATGTACAACTACTATTTATCTTAATCAAATATGCAAGAAAGTGACAAAAACGTTGAGCTAGCTCAGTCAAAACCTTTCAGGTCATATATTTTTGGATAAGGATCTTTTTTCAAAAGTTCTTCACACACACACACACACACAGGTATCTCTTTATATATGCATTATTTTTCTTCTACTCTCATTATTTTCTTCATTTTACATGAATGATATTTACTTAAGCCTTTCACTGCTTGCCACTTCTACTTTTCAATCTCATCTTCCTGCAACATGTTATCAAAGTTAAAAAAAAAAAAAAAAATGACGTTTAAAAATGGTTAATAACAGTTAACTTTAAACATGAACATGGTTAGTAAAAAACTTAATTATTGTTTTTCACAGCACAACCACTTCCCCATAGACACAATAACACGAATCTATTGCCACTATTTGTTTTTTTCCATGCCAAATATAAGCTCTATTTTTTAGTTCCATCAATTCAGACTTTTGCAATTAATCCTATGTCACTTTCATAGAGTCAAAGCACCCACATTTCCTCCATGTTCTAGATGGAAGAAATTCCACTCAGCTTCCCCCCCCCCCGCCAAAAGAAATTCCACTCAGGTTTCTACCCACCAAGAAGTGCCATTTAATGGAACAGACTCCCACATGAGTGCTTTCTTGAACACTATAATTTTAATCTATTCCAGTCAATCATAATCCCTATGTGAAACTATGATTGAGATACCCACATAGAATGGACTAGTGAGTAATTCATCTCATTCTTGTATTTTTATGACCAGTAATAAAGCCAGTGATATGGGATCTCCAAAAACAGCCATCCACTTGAGAGATTAAAATAATAGATAAATAAAAACTTTTAGGAACAAATAACCTCAAACTGGACTTTCAAGGCATTTTGTACATGGGTTTATATATGCAGCCACAATTGGGAGTGAAGGTAGTTCTGGAGCAGAGAGATAGACTGTCCCTTGATATAATGAGTTCTGAAATTGCATGTCATGGTGTACTAAATGGGTAATAGGAAATATAGTTCTAGTTTGAAGAGAAAAGCTGATCTATAACCTAGAATAACAGAAGTAGCTGTTGTTCCAAGTGTCACCTACCTAAAGAGACAGTGCAAGTGAATCACTGAAATAAACAACTGAACACATAGGAAAAAGGATTCATACTTTTTTTATTTATCTTGTGAAGATAGATTGGATGCTCATTTCCCAATTTTTGTGCACTCTTCTATAGTTCCTGTTTTTAAAAACTCAGGTGAACTATCCGATTCTTTGAATTGTCTACCGATGAGCTTTCCACCTCTTTTTAGCAAAGTATTAGACCAGTAGTTCTCAACCGTTTTTTGTCCAATGCAACCTTTTCACTCTTTGTTAAAATGTCATTCCACCCACTTTCCAAGTCTGTCTGACAAAAAAAAAAGTGCATTCCAAATAATATGCATATTATTGAAAATTTTAATTCTTTTCCATATTAGTACATTTTATTTTTAAACAAATTCAACCCAAGCAAGGCAGTGATGCCACTAATACACTGGGTGTGGAAGAATTAAGAACAGAAACATTAAAAATGAATGGGAAGAGAAAAGAGTAATCAAGACAGTAGATAGGAATTGAAATTGCATTTAAATTTTTGAAGATTAAAATTGCTGAAAAGCATGGAGCCAAAAAGGAGTTCCACAAGTGAAAAGTGCGAGAAAAGCTGTTAGCATAGAATTTACAGTTACATCTAGCCAGCTCAACTGTAAATTGATGAGATCTCAATGCCAGTCTAGTACTGTGCTTAAATTAAAAAAAAACACAGGGATTATAGCAGAGAGCACATCTGAACAATTACCATTAAAGTATTTATAGAAAAATATGGATTATTTTTAGCAAGGAGTTTTATAAATTTAATAATAGAAATGTTGATGGGTTTTGTTTTCATTCATGACTAATTGTTAAATAAACTGAAGCATATTTCAATAAACAAAAAGTTCCATAAAAGAACAGGGTATTTAATTTGATTTTATTCTGATGAAGATTACAATGAGAAACATGTGAAAAAAGTTTTTTTTCCTATCATCTGGAGAAATTACCCCCCTGATTGAGAGCCCCCATACTAAAGGCCCTAATCAAGTTGGTTAAGCATTTCATCTCACAGGGTTTTCTTTGGCTGCTCTCACTCAACTGCAGATGTTATTAAGTATATTAATCTTTAGACAAAAATGAAGTTTGGGTTGTTGCCTTTGACAGGGTTTGGCATGTTGGTCTTCACACAAGTTGAAGGGTTATCGTATATTTGGCAGAATTCTTGTTTTCAGATGATCTTATCAAATCACAAAGTGAAAGTTGTCTTGAATGGCCACTCTTCTAGATTTTTTTTTTTTTACATTAGTGCAGGTGTTCTCATTGGCTCTATCTTTGAATCTACTTTATTCCTAATTTTAATCAACATTTTTCAGTCAGTATCTATACTGATGACACTACTATTTACACCTGCTTGAATGGTAGGGCCAATGGGATTGATAAGGACAAATTAGCAACTCATCTAAAAAGTAACCTTTAATTTATTGTTAACAGGGCAAGAAATGGCTTGTTAATTTTAATGCCACCAAAACAAAACTACTCTATTTTAATTATCTTAGAGAATTATTTTTGCCTATCATCAGCAATTATCAAAGACACACACATGCGCAATATATATATATATATATATATAATTTTAAAGTAAGGTTCACCTTGAACAAGGCCCAGTGGCCACTAATGGTAGAGGATTACATTAAGAGATAGTTTCTATGGATAGGAGGAGGAGATAATGGTTAACCTAAGACTTGAACAGGTTAAGATTGTAGTAAACATTCTCTTAAGAGTCAGTTCAACAGAGCAGTGGTTCACAGGAAGAAGCTGTTCAAGTGGAACTGGCTTCTCACCAATGGAATACAGAGGTAATGTGGGTGGTTTGCTACAATATAAGTGGCATGGCGGGTCCTAGCCGTGAAGGTTAGACCTGGCAGAATCAAAGAATGCAATTTATCTGAGCACTTTTCTCTCTCTCTCTCTATATATATATATATATATATATATATATATATATATATATATATATATATATATATATATATATATATATATATATATGCGTGATAGTAGAATAATAAGCAAACAAAAGCAGAAAAGCTATTCAACTATGTGTTTCAACCCTCATAGTAGACTTCTCCAAACTGGAATGTGGCAAACATGTGAGAAAAATGTGGTGGAATATCAGGAGGAGGTAATAAAGATCCTTATCTGATGTGGCAGATAGAGAGCTAGTGTTTTTTGCACTGAAATGCCTGCTGGATTTGAATTTCAGCCCACTCCAAATACATCAGTTGTGTGTTGTGTGTGTGTGTGTGTGTGTGTGTGTGTGTACATATATAATCATTTATCTAAAAGAAAACAAAAAAAAACAACATTTCTTGAATATTACTCAGTAACTTTTGTTTCACCAGAGTTTGAATTATGGCACTTGTGTCCTCCACATGTTTTGACTGACCTTCCTGGTCAACCATATTTAATAAAAGATGTTTGAAAGAAAGGTTGCTGCCCATATATATATATATATATATATATATATATGTGTGTGTGTGTGTGTGTCATTCACAGACATTACTGTTTCACAGATCCTCAGTGGAACTAGACATCTGAAAGCCTCAAGCCAGGATCAAAACCAGATCAATTTGGTGTCAGTTGGAGCTTCTACCCTTAAGCCAAGCCATCAGCACTCGGCAGAGAGAAACTGCTAATTCTAGCGTATTGCTTTTATGAATGGAAACAAACACCAGTCACCCAGAGTGCTTCTTTTCATTTTAACAATATATATAGCGTGTTCTGCAAAAGCAGGTATGCACTAAGTATTATACCAGTATTGATATCAATATATTTTGTTTTTCATTACTGTGTACCTACTTTTACATCCCCCTGTATATAGTACTGTAAATAGAGTTGTGAAGTTACAAAAAGTCCATATCAGCAGCAAAGGATTTAGAAACAAAAAACAGATATGAAAACCTCCTTAGCACAATGAAGAGAATGTTCTGCACACATCTTACAATCAGTAGAGCTTGCCAGGAGAGCCCATCAAGGTGCATTGTGCAAAAAGAAGCACAGCAGGCACAGAAAAAAAAAAGAAAAGAATGGAAGGACATTTCAGAATAGACATGCATGCACTTCTGCCAGAATTTCAAGCTGATTATTAAGTCATCTGTGGTGCCTTCAATGGTTAATAAGATAACAGACTTTTCATTCTTTCACACATTAGCTGCATTATTTTTCTTCTATGTGCTGTGTCCCTTCAAAGTATAGGCAATTATGGTGACCACAATTTCCTGGACTTAATAGCTCTCTCCTATACCTTGTTCCACCATCCATTTACTCAAACGTGCCAGGTAAGTTATGCATTGTTTCCCTCTGTTCCTCATGCCTTCAATCTGTCTTGTGAGTACCAAATTTTCCATGCCTTCTTTCCTCATTGCATGCCTAAGAAGTGATTGATTTTCTACAGCTTATCTGTTATATAGGAATAAAATGTCAGTATTGACACTTGAGTTTGAACATAGATCGCCAGTGAGCAAACACAGGCAATCCCATTATTAAGTAGATCACATGACCATAGAGGAAACATATATATAGGAAGTCATGTGATGTCTTGATTGATTGCTAATTCTATTCTATCATCTATTACTATACGTACTGCTATTCTCTATACTATTTCACTATACAGATTACTATTCGAGTGAGTATTATCAAGCGAGTACTATTAATGCGAATGGTACTTGAAGGCGTCTGACACCAGTATTGTTCAACAGTGTTCTATAGTTGTATCTGTGGTTACTACAACAAGCATTACAAAAGTGAGAAGTATTCATTGGCATTACAAAAGTGGCAACAAGTGTTCGTTAACATGACAAAATTATCAAAAGCCAAAAAATATTTTTAGATGGTAAGGTTTTTTTTGTTTTTGTTTTTTAGATAATATTTTAGTGATACAAGTCTTACTAATTAACCCATATTTGGGGGAGAAGAGGTGGATTCATACATTTCCCAAGAGTATTTGCAAGTAAGTGAATATAATGAACCCCACAAGAATTTGAACTATGCTCTCTGATTAACAATTCTAAACCATTATCCATTATATCACCCACTATGAGCCCTAGAAATTTCAACTACCTCTTCTTGACATTAAGTATAAGCATCCTTTTGTCCTTTTTTCTCTAAAACTTCATCATTGCTCACCTGCTCAGTCCATGGTATTCTCAGCATGCTTCTATGGAAACATATTTATTGAGGTATAAAAAAGACAAAGATGCACTTGCAGACACTTTTGGTTCGACTACACTTGCCTAATTTGAATCAACATGTTGAGAAGATGCCGTCAGTAATAAATATCAAAGTAAATCTTTTCACAATCTTGAAGTAACCTCTCTAATGTAATAATCTAATAATTACATTAAGATTTAATTAGGTTAATAGGCAAAAGGCAATCATAATTAGGTTAAGAGATTTATAGAATGATATACTTCAGAAAAGTTTTTGCAGCAACATCGGAATGGCTCAGTAGCTACAGCACAGAGAGAGAGCAAGAGGGACAGAGGAAAACACAAAATATTTAGTGAGCTTGAGTAAATAAATGGCAGTACAAAATTTAGTAGAGATAAAAAGACAAAATTTATTAATAGCTACAAGCAGGGGAATAAAGCTAGAAGGAGTTACTGAATGTGAAAGAATCCAAGAAAAAAATATTAAGGAGAAAGGACAATGACAGAATAGGAATTAAAGAGACAGATGTGACTGACATTGCATTCAAGATTTTAAGGTCAAAGTTGACTGGAAAGCAAGAAGCTGAAACAGAGTTCCACAAGTGAGACATCTAGCAATTTCAACTCTAAAATGCTTATGGGTACTGGTAAGATTTAAGACTCAAATTTTATTAATTCACTTTGCTGAAATATTAACCATTTCTTTATAAGGAAACATATGGCATTCATTGACCGACCAGCCATTGCTGCTTTTGGCTGAAATTTATAAACTCTTTCAGAAAACAATTTTTCAGAAAAATACATTACACAAGTCCAATATCTGTTATTGCACTTTCCAGTATTTTTAGAGGTTGTCCTATGTAGCCTTTTGCTTGTAGTAATGAGGATATATCAGCTTACTTATGCCATTATTTTCTCTTCAGATTACATGTGCTATCCATTTTAGTTGTTGCTGCTGTTGGAAGTTATCAAGTAATGTGGTTGCTGTTATCTGGTAAAGTTCCTTGTTTTTGATTCTCCATTAACAGTCCACCATGTTTCAAAGAAGGATGATCTTCAGCAAGACCAACAGGCTTAACTTGCTCAAAGCCATTTTTAAGCATTGATCTTAGAAATCTGTTGCATATAGTTGATGGTTTACATATCTCTGAACAGGTTTGGTCACATGCATGACATTGATCTGATGTCACTATTTAAAAACATTACTTGTGTTTTCAGGTTAATGTCTTGCTTTTGTAGCAATTTGCAGAGTTGGGCAAAACTACCTCTAGTGCAGCCTATTCTATGTTCAGATACTAAATTTGTTTTAAATGATCAATACACCAAGGTATTTGAAGTTCTTAGCATTAACTACATTCTACATCCTGAAATTTTATGATGGATTCAAGGCAGGTGTCATCAATGCTTTCATTCCAATTCCAGTTCAAAGATTCTCTTTTGGAAAAGTTTATTTTGAGTCATTGACAAAGTACAATGAAATATGTTGAGTTATGTCTCCAGTGTGAGTATTTTATCTTTTGGTGTAAAAATATTTGATGAGACATTGTGCTGAATGTAACTATATCCAACAACTTAAAGATTATGCACAAACACATTGGATTTGTATATAATAAATTACTTAGCTGGAAATGTATTCAGACATCTCTTTGCAGAATTTACTTCTAAATTTTACCAGCTTTATAATTTAAAAGCTAAACTTTTCGCACAATATATATATATATATATATATTATATAAAAACTGTATTTAAGTAGCAAACCCTCTTTTATACAAGTTTCATTAAAGATGACTGACAAAGTACTCTGTTAAGTTTTTTATTGAATTTTTCTCATGTTCTTATAATTTTCTTTTCTCGATATCAATTATGTAGAAATTGTCCGAATGTTCTGTATGTCTGAGTGCTTTTGGCTATACTTTTAGACATTATCAGGGATGTTTTTATTTTAGTTTTGTTTTTTACAGTTAAAAGTAAAAATAAAATCATCCTTGATAATGGCTAAATGTATAACTGAAAGTGATCTGACACAGAATATTTGGACAATTTCTACATAACTTATATTCAGAAATGAAGAAAATTATAAGAACACATGACAAATTAAATAAAAAAAAACTTAACCGCAGTATCTTGTCGGTCGTTTTTAATGAAACGTGTGTGTGTGTGTATATATATATATATTTTCTTTTTTTACTCACTGGTAGCAAAACCGTGCAATCATAACGTATTGTGAAAACTAACCATTGCATAATTTAAATATTGATATTTATATTGTACTGTAATGATATTGGATTGGTTTGTTTTTGTTTTGTTTTATGGCATATCAACCTCAATGGGTTATTTTATGCCAACAAGATTTTTTATTGCAGGTAATATTTTTTTTCATTCAAAACCTATTTTTACACTCTCGTAGTGTTTTGACCCCAGTTTGGGGATTAACTATTTGCCCATAGCTGGGACCCTAAAAGGTGCTACCACCCGGGGTCAGGGTGGACCTGGGAACACCAGCAACTAAGAGGTGGTTCCACGCTCCTCAAAACCTCCTGAACTGAGGCCTTGCTGTTGAATGTAGTTTATCATCTTACCCAGTTCATTGTTATATCCAGGATGGGTAATGATAGTGGAGCAATCCATTTATTCATGAGAGGGAAAATAAATAAATAAATTAAATTTATGTCATATTAATGGAAAACGGTAACTTGACAGTAAATTTTTAGCTCAAGCTGCAAATGCTAGGATGTGCAAAAATGTTTCATAGAGTAGTTATGCTTAATTAGGCAAAAGAGAGTCACAAGCATTATGACCTTAAAACAGGCAGAAGCGTAAGATGTTGATGGCGTACAGCCATATATATCCTGATAGGATGATGCACCATTTACAGTCAAATCATGCTGGTCATGGTGTACATAAGAATGCAAAAGTGTTTGATAAATGAACAGCATAAAATGAACTCTTAGGAAAATATTATTTACTCAAGAAATAGCTTAGAATAATAAACAACTTATTCTGGAAATAAACAGCCAGCCTATGGATAGAAAATGAATTTAATAAATACACAAAAATAAAAATGGGCATATGACAAGGATGTGTTTTTATACTAGACTTATTCAACCTTTACATTGAGGCAATCCTAAAGGAACTAGAAGTCCTACCATAATGCATTATCAGTGGGCACAATCTCGACATCAAATGATAGCAGATGCTACGCTTTATGACAAACCAATAAAGAAAACTGCAGGAACACCTAGACATGATAATAAAAGAAAGTGAGAAGAAAGGACTAACTATCAATTGTAAGATGACAGTGTGTGGTTGCCAGTAAGTAAATGTGAGCTCCGAATTGGAGATGGTAAAATAAAGCAAGTACAGAAATTTAACAGTCAATGAAAAACATGACACTGAAATCTGAAGTTACATTGGAACAATAAAAAATGCTTTCCAACTGCTAAGTATTGGGAAAATGGAAAACTTTGCTAGAAACAAAGAAAAGAGTGCTGAACTTTATGTAATATCAATCATCTTCTGTGGCAGTGAATGTTGGATAGTTTCCTCAGAGATCAAGAGGTGATTTGGATTAACAGGAGGCATATGGCTCTACAGAAGGATGCTGAGTATAGCATGGACAGAGCATGTAAGCAACAAAGAAATGTTTAAAGAAAATAGAAACAAAAAAGATACTTAGAATCAGAAATAGAGTTGAAATTTATGGGACATATAATGAGGGAACAGTGTTCAGAAAATTGTTAATAATTAAATAATAAAACTCGATAAATAGATTACTCACTATTTCTCTCTGGCTCTTTTGCCTTCAATATGTGCTATGAGTGTCACAGGAAATATTGAAGGTGAGAGAAATAGTGAGCAACCTACCTATTGAGTGTTATTATTTAATTATTCTTAATTATATATCTTTTATTTATCTATCATTTAATCTACAATAAATTTTCAGTGGATGTATGTATTAATGCAACAGTTAACAGCACAGAAAATGGGATCAGTGTACCAAGTTCAAATTCTGGCAGAGTTTCTTGTGTCCACTTTCTTATGTAAGTATAGGTAAAATACTTGGGCAGACTGGCTTCAAAACTGGTTGGGTATGAGGCTGGCAACTCCACCCTGTAAAAAAAAAACTTGCTATAGAAGATTCAACAGCAACATCCAGCATGGTGAGGCTGTGGGCATATTCTCCATAGGTGAATAGCACTAAGCAGGAAACATTTTCACTCCGATAATATTTAATTGAAAATCAAGTAACAGTAGCTGCTCTGTATTTGAGTGGAGTCTGATAATTTTTGCATATTCAAGGCTTCAATTTTTCTAGGATCTCTATAAAGCTCTTTGGGACACTTCTCAGTGCACTAATAACGATACCTGCAACTGTCATTCTATAATTCTTCAGGGTTCTCTCCTAAAATCCAAATACTCTTGCTGCTTTTTACTTTCTTCCAATCTTACTCTGATCTGCTGAATTTTGTATTTAATCCATTTGTCCCTACTGTATCATTTTGGGGACAGTCAACTTAAATGAGGCATAAGTAGAAACCTCTAATTAATACCAGATTTTTATAAACCCATTAATTAATACTGAATTTTATGGTAAGCATTTATAGGCTAAGATAACTAGATCTGGTCTGGATCACATGATCCATTTGAAGTTTACAGTACTAATGATAATTTTTGTAAATCTTTAAGACAGCTTTGTACAGTAAAGTCTTAGGGGTTTGTACAGTTCCCAAGGGATCACCTTTCTGACCCAATCATGTCTACTTCTGTAAAGGAACTTTTAATATTTTACTGTACCATGCCACTTGGTTTTAATACAGTTTTTTCAGAGCTGTGCTAAGACATCATTAATACAGAATCAGCATTTCTTCTTAAATGGCATTTATATCCATTTCCTTATTTTATTTGTTTTTTTTAATCCAACATTATTTCTTTCAGTGGGTAAACATGCTCGAGTTGACATGTGTTTTTTATTTTCTTAAACAGTGAAATTGATAGCAATCGGCCTAGATTGATTTTCTTTAGCACTTCTTCACTGTTTAGGAAAACAAAAAAAGAAAGGGATGTCAAACCAAACATTCATCCACTAAAAATAATGTTTACTCTTATTTATAATTAATACTTTTTCTAAGTAGGCACTTGTGATATAAAACAAAGATTAAAGAATCTGTAATTTATGCTAATAAACTACTAAATAAGAGACTATAAAAAAAAAAGAAAAACAAATTGTAAAAAATGACCAAAAAATTTCTACCAACTGATGGAATAAAAGAAAAAAAGAAAAAATTTCAAAAGCTACCTAATCAGAAATTCTAGATTTAGCAATCTTCATAATTAAAGCTTTTTGGTTTGCCAGTCACAAGAAACACAATATTTGTTCAAATGATACGAGTGGTCCATGAAGCCAGCATTGCTGCTTTTATCGTTTTTGATGGTTTACCAAAATATATTAAAAAATGAGGCAGCACCCAAATATTTTTGTGAACCAAAATGAAAACTCTGTAGGTGAAACTTATCTTCTGTCAGATTGTGGCTATAAAAAGCTTTTGTGTGCACTTATTTGAGCAAGTGAACACACCTATAAGTTGGTGTCAGTATTTCTTTCAAAAGGATGTGCAGACAGCGTAACAGTTATCAGCGTGATAAGTGAAATTGGCAAGCAGAGTTCAAATTCCAGCCTTGTCTGTTGCATCCACTTTGCACTAATGCCCTTGGGAAAGGCAGGAATTCATCATTTGGGTGTCCTCCAGAGGTCTACACTTATTTCAAGACCATGGAGAAGGCAAACAGAAAATGCTCCACTATCTTTCCAAAGAAGTCACAGCATTTTGCAGATAAGCAGTCATGTCTCTCCACAGATTATGTCCTGAAAGACATAGCATTTAAAAAATATTTTGGACACCTAGAATCGATTCAAAAAAACTTGCATAATGTAAGCAATGCCTGGGTTTCTCCTCACTATCTATGATAGAGAGGTTGTTAAAGATAAGCATGAACATTAAAAGGTTATATAATATATATATATATATATATATATATATATATATATATATATATATATATATATATATATAGAGAGAGAGAGAGAGAGAGATACAAAAGATATAGATATTGAAAGGAGAGAGAAATTATGTCAGTAATATTTTAACCACAATCCCATGAAAACTGAGAACTCAAACATTTGAGCACTAACAGCATGGAATTAAGGTGTGACTCTTGAACAACAATGATAAAGAATTTAACCTTTCTTTGTATTCTAAAATTGTAATCTTGTGATTGTTTTGACTTAAAGCAAATAAAAAAATTCTTTAATTAGGCATTTATATTGGGTAACCTTAAGTGTTTTCTTTTTTTTATAAAATGGCTTTAGTAATAAATCATTTGTTTTATTGATTTGTTTTTTTTATGGCTTATCAACCTTTTGCAGATTATTTAAAGCCAGAAAATATTTTTACATTGTAAGAACTTTTTGCAGATAATGATTTACTGATAAAAGTCCTAATTAACCCATAGTTGGAGGAGAAGGGTATTTGCATGTAAGTGAATGTAACAAATATGGCTGGAATTGGAAGTCTGTTCTCTGCTTTCCAATTCCAAGCTATAATCCATTATACCAGCCACACAACCAAGTTTACAGCACCTGGTATTCCCAAGTGGTTACCCATCTAAATAATTTACCAGGCTCAACTTTAATGATTGCATTAGAATGGGGAAAAAAGTCCTTATTGTATTATGACATAGGTCATTTCACTGTGTTCTTAGAAAAGATTTGACATTTTTTCAGGATTCTAAGATTGAAGAAAAGACATTTTCACATAATATGCTTTCAGATATTAAAGTAAAAATGTAAAAAAAAAAAAAAATTGTTGAAGAAACATAAAATAATCAAATGAAACATTTGGGCAGTTTATAGATAAGGTGCTTTGAATGATCAAACAAATCAAAAAAGGATTACAAAATTTTGTGTTAGAGATTTCATACCCGACTAGTAGATTATCCTAGGTTGGTATTGATCAAAACATTGAGAATAATCAACATTATGTGACATGATAAATAGCCACCATATGCAGAATTGTCTAAATCAAGTGTTGAAAATCATTAATTAGATCAGGGGTTCTCAACCGGGGTCCACAAGCAAAATATAACAAATTGGGAGTCCACAATGATATTTTGGTGGTCCATGAAGAAAGCCAACTCAGAATGGTTTTTATTATTAAAAATTAAATTTCTACTGTAATTTACACTATATATATATATATATATATATATATATATATATATGAATGATTCTTTTATATAGGTACCTCCATTGAATTTTCAATACCTAAGATTTAAAATTAATTGCTACATTATTGCTTTTCCA
This sequence comes from Acanthosepion pharaonis, assembly GCA_903632075.3. Lineage (NCBI taxonomy): Eukaryota > Metazoa > Mollusca > Cephalopoda > Sepiida > Sepiidae > Acanthosepion > Acanthosepion pharaonis. Next base: position 851,176 of record CAHIKZ030000688.1, read on the forward strand.
ACATCTTGTTGAATTGAGATTTAGTCATGTTTCTCAACTGTTATCAAAAGTTTACAATAGACTTGGCATTGTGAAGAGGTGATCTTCGACTATCATTAACATCAATGGAACCAGATATAAAGAAACTCAGTGAGCAGCATCAACCACAGAGATCTCATTGAATAAATATGCCTTTCTTTTTTGTTTCTAATCAAACACTTAAATTGGTTTATTAAAATTTTTAACCAGTCTGCATCAATAAATGGTGCAGTGAATTCAATTGCCTGAAGAGCTTTGCTCCTCATGGACTTGACCATGGAAGAAACATTGTAATATTGTAATACTAGAAATTGGTCAATAAAAATTATTATTACTATAATTATTATTACTATTATTAATATTTTTGTAGAATAATTTATATTCATTAAATTAGTTTTCATTTAAAAATAAAGTTTAATTATATAATATTTCTTTGATTATTAAAACCTGAAAATTTTTATTAGTGAAAAATAGAATATTGTTGTCTTATGTCAAACAGCTATTAAGGGGTCCACCAAGAAAAAAAAAAAAGGAAAAGGTGTCCATGTGTTAAAAAAAAAAAAAAAAAAAAAAAAAAAAAAAAAAAAAAAGGTTGAGAACCACCGATTTAGATTATGTTGGTCACTTTAATGTATGACTTCCATATAATTTAAAAGGAAATCATACTACTTATATTTACATATATTTGCTACTTGAATACAAATGAAATGAATCACAACTGTATGTAAGGCCAGTCTTTATAATAATAAAAAAAAGAAAAAGAATTGGAACAGAAAATTCTTTTCCGAGTAAAGAAGTCGATTAGTGATTTTGTTGACAGAAAGAGAAAAAAAATGTCCACATTCTCAATGCGATATTATCATTGTACAAATTAATAATAAGAGACAATCTCTCATGCATAAAATTGTTTATTCCCCTCTGGAATTCATCAGTTAATATTGGCAAGTGGGTGAATGGCATTGGGTGTTTTCTCTGAACATGGACTCTTCTTATAAAGATATAAAATATGCTTCCTGGCTCTTCCTTCTCAGATTGGTGCTTATATAGCTTCTTGCCATCTGGTTTTCCCCACATGTGCACATCCTAAGTGTACCACCTGTCTATAGGTCAGATGCAGCCCCCAATATTCTGTAAGGAGTAAAATCTGCACCTGGTGGCTATGTCACCTTCAAGATTGACACACTGATACATCTGACTTCTCTAATGTTCTGGTATAACATTGAATGTAAAGTCTATTTTGATATTACCTGTGGTGAGCCCAGTAGATAATGGCGTTCATCAAAGGTCAACTTCTCTAAGAACAAAAGTTCCTTATTGTCATTAAATTTGATTCATGCTAATTGGTATTTACTGGTAAGAATCACATACTATATCATGTTACAAATGCAATGCAGCAACTCGGACAGAAAACTCTTCACGCTACATCGTTGTCAGCCCAATTTGCTTTACTCTTTGTCTAGCTCGGCTTACGGCCACATCACACTGAAACACCAGTTCCAGTTAGTAATTAGATAGGTGACCACTTAGGAATACCAAATACTGTAAGCTGGGATGTATGGGTGGTGTAATAGATAATGGCTCAGAATTTTTCATTGGAGTTCATTATATTCACTTATTCACAAATACTATGAATCCACGTGATATATTCACTTATTCGCAAATACTATGAATCCACATCTTCTCCCCCAGCTATGGGTTAATTAACAAGACCTGTATCATTAAATAATTAACTTAACAAAAAATAAAAATGAAAAAATAATTTTAAATTTAAAAATATTCTTACAATCTAAGAATATTTTCTGGCTTTAAGTAACCTGTAATGAGTTAAGTCAAGTCATAGAAAACAAATTGATCAATCATCTAGCCAATGATTTTAACACTTTAGCATTAATCACACTCAAAGCCACCCTGTAAATATCAGCTCTGAAAGTCTGTTTGTGTGACTTCCTGCATTACTTGCAATGATATCATCATATAACAGAGTATACATAAGCTACATTACAGCAGGTTGAATGCTCTGATATTTATGGAGTGTGTTGAATGCTAAAGGATATTGAAAAATTCCTTTATTAATTGAATCAAAACGAAGTATATTTCTTTTTTAAAGTTAAAATGTGGATGCTCTCAGAATCAAACAACAATGCTATGAATTTTTTTTTTTTTTTTTTTATATACAGTGATATTCACCCCTGTACAAAGCTCAGGAGCCACTCAAAGTAGAGGATTACAGAATAAGAGGCACAGCTTATGGGTATATGTGGGTGTTGTAATGGAATGTCCCACACTACCTGGGGGCATTGCTTCAGGAATTACTAGCCTGCTAACCAATTCCCTGTCTTTCAGTAGTGTATTCTCTTTTACAATAAACCTCTCTTTCTTTCATCTACGCACATGTTGCTGTTCCTTTCACTCAAGTACAACCTTTGTCTGTTTGTAACCTCTTTAAGGATACAACAGCTAACACTAAATTTAAACAGGCCAAGATTGTAGTGATTGGTGAAGCATCCTCTTGGGAGTTGGTTCCACAAATTGGTTTGTAGGAAGAAGCTGCTCAAGTGGAACTTACATCTTACCAATAGAATTGGAAGAGAAAGATGGTGGTTTGCTACAATGTGCATGGCAGGTTATAGTCATGAAGGTAAGAACTGGTGGAATTAACGAATATAGTTTGTCTGAAAACATTCCATGGAAATAGCGATAGAGGATTTATACAGTTAAAAGATTTTATCAAGTAAATGCTGGAAACTTTTGCATTGATTTCACCAATAAACAAACATGGTATTATCACCTAAAGGTTTGGGTTTCTACTAATTCTCTTTAAATGATAAGATGTAAACATGCTCAGAGCAAGTGTGTAGGCAGTTAGGCATATGTTCCAGTATTTGTACCAGTCTGGTCTAGGATTCTGTCTTCATTATCTTCATGTTCTTTAAATTTAGATTTGGAATATGGAATCTGCCAAATTTTTGGTATCTTCAGTAATCTTTTACTGCAACATTTTGTTTTTTTTTTTATATTTCTTTTGTTTTCTTTTTTGACTCTTTTTACTTTTTTCCATTATGTGTCCTTTAATTTTCGTCTTTCCTATAACTTTTTTTCCTTTCCTATTTTCCATCCCTTCATTCTTTCCTTTGATCCTTCCTTCCTTTCCTCTCTATTTTTTTTCTTCCTTTTTCCCTTTATTTTTTCCTTCTTCCCCCTATTTTCTCTCTTCTTTCGTTCCATTTTTCTTTTTTCTCTATATTTTTTCTTCTACCTCCTTTTCTTTTTCTTCCTTCCTCCTCTTTCTATGTTTCCTCTTTTTTTTTTATCTTTCTTTTTATTCTTTTCCTCACTTCCTTTCCTCCTTCATTTTCTTTCTCCTTTTCTTCCTTCCCTACATCTTTTTTTTTTATTGTTACTTTGTTACTTTCACCTTCCAATTCTTTATCTCGTGCTTGTATTTTTTCCTCTTTTTTCTTATCCCCCTTCAACTTCTCACTTTAATGTTTACACAAACAAAAAAGAAATGTTAGTATCTCTTGACTTGCATCCTTGATTACCTATCTATATAATAAAACAATAGTTTTGACCAACTTAGACAAAAGTTGCCACATATGATCATTATTAGACAAAGAGGTGTTGACAAAAATTCTTAGAGAGAAAAAAAAAAAATATATATATATATATATATATATATATATATATATATATATATATATATATATATATAATCTGTCTCAGCTTGAAAAAAAGTGATGTACAAATGCTGATTTTCTGGGTAGGTAAGCCCTTCCAACTTGGATGTTCATTTTGCTAATCTTAGATTATATCCTATTCTAGTTTTTTAAAGTAGTAGATTAAAGTGTGTATGTGTGTGTCCAATGATGCCGAGAAAGAATTATAGAGAAAACTTAAATGGTGACACACAAAATATATAAGGTGCAAATTGTGAGTGAGAAGCAGAATGAGAAGTAGAAAAGCAGAAAAGTTAATTAAATTTAATTTGAAAAGACTAAGTTTGTTTGTTATCTTTCCTCTATCTCTTATACTCAAAACAACCTAATTCAGTAATCCTCTACCTCGAGGTGCTCTTGGGCCATGTACTTGGTGAAAAATTAGTAAGAAAAAATAAATACATTTTTATTAATATACTCTTAATATTTCTGTTGGTTCCAATACTATTTGGAATGAATATTTTGCACTTTTAATACAGAATTGTGGCACAAGGCCAAAGGGGAAGTGAGGAAAGTGTGGTTGTCACTAATTATCTTAGTCCTAGTTAATCACACTCATGACCCATTCGTTCATTACAATATACTCAATATTTACAGGGGACCAGCTGAGTTTGCAGGTGGTTTAACGGATGATTTCTGTCTGAATTTCTAGTACAAGTAGTTATTAATTACATGTGGACTATTGTCCTCATCTTTGTTATCATCATCATCACAATGTTTCAGCCACTATGCCCACCAGACTTAATCCAAATACAGAGAAATTTCTACAGAACCCTTTATTTAATCTACTAGGGTAGACTGTTCTTGTCCCACTGCCCATGTCTAGGGATATCTCGTATAGTTAGTACTGCTCAGTTATTGCTTACCTCATATCCACTGAGTCCCAGTACACACTACCTGGCCCAGGGATTGAACTCACAATTACTATGTCACCAAATTCACAAACAAACACTTTAATCCACTTGCCTATTGTCCTGTGTAATGGGTAGTGGCTCTGAATGAGAAATCAGAGAGCCAAAATCCAATTGTATTACAAATACCCTTGGGTAAAGTATGGATCCATCTTTTCTCCTTCTAGCTATGGGTTCAATAACAGGGTAGACTGAACTCTCTAGCCATGACTGGTAAACAGTCTAGAAAAAGGATAACTGAATTCAAAACCATAGAGAAGTAAACCTTCAGCAAAATCACAGCCTGGTAGCAGAAATTCTATACAGAAGGAACACTGAACAACAAACTGTCATGATGGTTCAATGTAATCTCGCTTGGCATATTCTAATGTCAACACAGAATGGAATATTGATTAGGGAATACAGTGCAGTTAGATTGCACACTGCAATTGAGATACCTTAATCAAGATCTCTGTTGGGTTTCAATCAAAGAGCTTAACCAAAATACAACTCATAAGTGTTGTGCAAAGATCCAGTAACAAGATTGAGCAACTAATGATTACGATGAAATGTTTACAAAGAGGAAAGGCATGTTCACTTTTAGTTTGGGGAGAGTAGTAGATTAAAAAAATAAAGACATCAAGATCTTAAGTATATTTATTACATAAGGACTGTTGAAAAGTTCTCAGTCTAACCAATTTCCCAAAATCTGAGCAAAGAGATTTGGCTTTCTTTTTATTTTTTCCCTGCCTTTTTTCAAAGCTTCTTGGTTTCAATTGGGAATGACTCTTAAAAAATCAAATTATCCCCCTCCCCACCCTACAATTCCCATAAAAATTTATAGACAAGAATGTGTAGGTAAGACCACAAATTGTCTATTTTTATTAACTTAGAAGAAATTCCAGCATGCATCTGTTGAACTTGTCTATAAAATTGTGGAGGTTTTTTTTAGCAGTCATTTCTGATTGGACCCAACCTTTAACCAAGTAAATGAATGTGCTCAATACCTTCCCCCTTGCCCCTATCTTTCAAAAATAAAGTATACTTTTCTGAAACTTTATCCGAGAAATATTATCTGATTTAAACTACAATTAATCTGATTCGACACAACTATTATTTACTTTAAGTTTAAAATATCATAAAAATGCATTTTTTTAACATGGCACTATAGATTTTTAACAGTTACATGACAGTTCAATGAACGATAGATTTTTTTTATCTACAGTGACTTTACCTGTAAAAGATAATTAAGAATATAACACGAGTGCTTTTAAGTACTCACTAATCTTAAACATTTAAGAAAATGTTCTTTGTAATCTAATGTTTTATTAAATTTTGGCTTTAAATTTACTATAGTTATCACTCTTATTTTCTGTTAATGTTGTGTATAAGCAACTATATCTACTAAAATTAGTATGTTTATATAGATACAAAAAGAATTAAAAATTCGGAGTTGTCAGATTGAAATATGCTTTACAATATATGATTAATAAATATAGTTTTACTTAATAACAATATTCCCTAAAACTTACACCATTGTAACTGAATTTTTAAAGATTTAAATACTTTATAAATTATTCTAATTAAAATTGTAAAATAATGAAAAATCTTGTAAAAATTCATTTTTCATTAAAAAAATTTTTTTTTTAAGATAATATTGTCCTTAATATATATTATTCATAAAAGCAATTAAAAACTTTTCCAATTAAATAATGTCTTAGTTTTATTGCATTTATTTTACAATTTAGAGCAGATTTTTGGTTAAGACAGGTCCCAGGTTTACAAAAAAGTAAATTGATGAGTTAAATTCTCCAAAGAGTTCTGCATTTAACTAATATGTTAAATGCAGAACTAAAAATTATCTTTTTGAATTTCTCAAGTTTTCACAAAAGTAAGTAAGTGGGGTGAAAAAAAAAAAAAAAAAAAAAGAAAAAAAAGGGTACCATATATACTTGTGAATCATGTAACATTTAAAAATCTAATTTTGAAGCTAATTTTAAGGGGGTTGCATCATACATGAGATATAAAATTAGCACAAGTGCTGCTGGCCCTAGCTACATCATTTACCAAACTATATATCCATTTACAGTAGTCAAATTAGGTTCAAAATTAGGTCTTCAAAGGTCACATGATAAACAAGTATATAAAGTATATTTTTAATAAGATTTTCAAAAAAAATAATATTTCTAAAATAATTAATTTGTGAATAAGTCAAAGTTTCATGAAAACCTGGCAATTATTTGATTTTTGCAAGAATTTCAAAATTAATATCTCTTTCCCTTCAAAAAAAGATGCTAAAATTTGCTATGTATTCACTGATGCAAGAAAAACAAGATTTTTAATCAAAATTTTGAATGTTCTAAAATGGATGGATTAAAAAATTTAATTAAATATCCAAAAATGCTTTGATCTTTACTTTTAATAACAGCAAAAGATTTTGACAATAAAACTTAGTTTTCATCAAGTTTGGAGCATTTTTCATCATGGTATACTCTTTTTTCAATGAATTACTGCAGGTACTTACTTAATAGCTCATCCCCAAATTTGTAGACAAATCATACAGATGCATACTAGTCAGAAGACTTAACTGTATTCTATTTGCATATGAACAATGTTTCTACTTTGTTTAACTTTACTATGCTAATGTCTTATAGTTGCTTTGCCTTGCATTAAATTGTTCATTTCTTGTATTATTTTGATGTTCTTCATGTTATTTTTATTATTACTGTTATTGAGTATTTTATCAGTTCCACTTAAAAATGCCCACTTATTCAGCACATGGTCAGGTCAAGAACATTACAAAATCCCCCTTGTAAATAAACGCCTATATTTTCAATATTTGTTCTGGAAAGCCTTTGCAACATGAGTCAGATTTAGCTGTGAAATGAGATTGAATGATAATGAGGGCAGAGGCCAATGTAAACACTGACTCTAATCCTTTTGGATTAGAAAGGGCCGATTCAGATTTCAAAGATTAAGGATTTAAAGCATCAAACAAAAATTTAATATATAAACTCTCTCTTAAGAGGTTAAAGCTGACTTAAGGTTATCAAATTACACACCTACACAAAAAAGGACATCTGCTTATAATTATATGTATTTTATATTATTGATCATGTATCATACACACACACAAAAAGAACATCCACTTATTTATAGATTTTTTTTTTTTTAATCATTTCACCCCAGGGAAAGCAATAAATTCCCTAAGACACAAGGGGTTACTGAACATGAATGAATAAGAAAAAGAAAAACATTAAGGAGAGAGAACAATAAAAGAAGAGGAATCAAGAAGACAATAGATAATGATTGACATTACATTTCATTTTTGAAGATCAAAGTTGACAGGAAAGCAAGAAGCCAGAAGTGAGAAGTGTAAGAAAAGGAACTGTTACCTAAAAAACCTATGGCTACATCTAGTCAATTCAAATGTAACTGATGAGACCCTGTTGCCAGTCTCATCGTATTATATGTACCATGTCCCATCAAGATGTAGGTGAACATGGCACTTCACATTCCTGTCCCATGTAGTTTTTAAGTTTTGTCTTTTTATTTTTTCCAAAACTCCGTTCTGTCATCAAGTATGTTACATGCTGCTTTCCTCTGTCCCTCAATCTGTCCTGTGAGTATCAGGTTTTTGAAGCCCTCCTTCCTCATTATGCACCCTAGCAATTTTCAACTGCCTCTTCCTGATTTTAAGTTTTCTTTTTGTTTTCATTTTCTCCAAAACCTAGTTGTTGCTCATATGTTTGGTCCATGGTATCCTCAACATCTTTCTGTAGAACATTTCTGTTGCTTCAAGTCACTTCACCTTTGAGGAGATTGTCCAGCATTAAATTCATAAAGTATATGTACTTTATATTATTTATTATATGTATTTTATCCATATATAATATGTGGGCAAAAGTTCCCAGAACTTTAACTGTTGAAGTGTACGTGTGCAAAGTTTCCTAGCAAGGCAAAAGAGAGACTAGATGACCACTAACCATATATATTAGTAATAAATTAAATGTTAATTTATCTTGAACCTGCTCAGAGTTTTGTTGAGATTACATCCACCCATCAGGAGGCTTGATTTAAATTAAAAACTTTAAAACAGAACAGAGACAATGTTAAAAACAGGATCTTGCTTAATAAACCAGTTGAAAGCACCTTGCCAGACAAATAGGAAATTGTTCACTGAGAAGAAATTTCAGTAAAC
>CAHIKZ030000688.1:862500-867500 GCA_903632075.3 Acanthosepion pharaonis
AATGGCAAGATGTAACTAAGTTCTACGCTAACGGTTTCTCCTCTCATTTCTTGCTTGTGGAACTCTCTTCTGGCTCCTTGTTTTCCAGCCAACATTGATCTTCACAAATTTAAATGTCAATCACTCTCTTTTGTCTTCTTTACTCGTTCTTTTATTGTTCTTTCACCTTAAAGTTTTCTTTTTCACATATTCTTTCACTTAGTAATCGCTCGTCTTAGTGGCCTTATTGCCTTGCTTGCAATGAAATAAATAGTTAAAAAAAAAAAAAAAAATTATTAATCTTCTCTCTTGATATTTAACACTGTACTCTTATTGCAAAAACTACTTGCCTTAAAAATGTTATCTCCAGAAATACCCTGGTTGACTTTTTTTTCTTTTCCTTTTTTTTTTATTGCTGGAAATACAATTTCTTTTTAATATTTTCCTCATCCACACAAACAAATGTGTGTGTCTATGCATATATAAAATTTGTAAGAAAAGTGTGTGCACGTGTTTCAAACTCTTTTCATTAGTTATATCTAATTTGCTGTCCCTTATTGCAAGACTGAGTTTCCAGTTCGTCAATTGAGATCTTCATTCGATGGTACTATAAGCAAAACCAGATTGCTACTGGATTTCACTAATCCTGAATCTTATGATTCAAATCATTCATAATCACATCTCAGATTAACAAATACTAACCTGACTACACTTAAAGCCCTTTCAATATCACGTTATAATTAAAGAGAAACACAGTAATTCACATTTATTACTCAAATTAACATATTCTGACATATGATCTTAACCAAGGAAAACACAGTAAAGATCAAATACTAATAATTATACAGTATTAATTATTATTACTGCTACATGTAAATTATGTAGCATTGATTATTCTTATAGTTATAATTGAAATAATATTAGTTATAATTAAATTAATTATACAGTATTAATATTACAATTAATTTAATTTTACAGTAGCTATCTATAGGAGTTATGTTTTACTCTCATTTGACCACATATTGTGTATATATATATATATATATATATATATATATAGTGTGTGTGTGTGATTCTATCTATTCTATGTGAAAACAGCAGAAACATTGTGAATGCACATCAAGAAAATGTATTTTCTGTTTCTTGGCCAAATATAATTGTTTTCTGGACAATAGGTCCATTTAGATGATGGCCACTAACCATTCAACTAGGAGCAGTGACACCTCACTCAACCTCATTAATACAAATATTTTTCTAATTGATAAAACATGTTTTTGGGAGATTTGCAATTGATTTCATGTCCAAGAAATAAACAAATAATTGTATAATTTTGTTTAGCTTTTTGTTGGAGGGGAGAATGGTTTATTTTATCTAATAAGTTTTTTTTCTTGGCTTTTGTTCTACAATGTGTATACAATCCTTTCTACTGCATTTATAGCGCAGGGTTATTAAAAAGACAATTTTTTTGTGTCATTCATGCATACTGAGGATGGACTGTAACTTTTTTTTTTACTGCTTCTATGTTTACTTTTATTTATTTATTTTTTTGTTAACAGAGACTTTAGCCATTTTTTTGTTATTTCCTTCTAACCAAATTTACAAATGACATATTGTCAGGTTTTTCAGTCTTACCCTATTCAACGTTTTATGTTCTTAATTGAGGTGACAACATCCATTCTCAAAGAAAAAAAAATGTCCTCAAAACTGATTATTAGTAGTAATTGTAAATATAGTGTTGTGACATTGATGAGGATTGCACCGATTAATTGGTTCATAAAAGGTAAGTTAATTCCTATTTTACCCTTTGTATGTGCTATCACTCTTCAGAATGTTGGCAATTGTAGCTCTCTACAATTTCCTGTCCTTTGTAGCTTGGTAAAGTTTGTTTTTTCATTATATCTAATTAGGTAGATCATGTGCTGTTTTCCTCTGCCTCTTTCCTATGAGGATCAAATTTTCCAAGCCCTCTTTCCTCAATACACATGACAGAAATTTCAACTATTTCTAATTTTAATCATAAATGTCATTTGTTTCTATTTTCTAAAACATCATCATTGCTCACATGTTTAGTCCTTGATGTTCTCAGCATTCTTCTGTAGAACCATATTTCTGTTGCCTCAAGTTTCTTCTCCATATGTGATGAGATTGTGTAATATCTGTTCGTCTAAATGCTGGACAAAAGGTTAAGTACTCTTTGTTTCTAACAAGATTTTCCTGTTTTTTAATACTTTGTTTAGCTTTTGGAAGGCATCTTTTGATGTGCCTTCAGATTTTGGTAGTACATTTTCCATCCTATGTCAAAACACTTCTAGACACCGATTCAAATTCTGGGCTACTCTGTTGCATTCACTTTTGCAAAAATGTTCTTGGTAGGAAATGAATCAGTCTCATCTTCCCTCACACCAACTATGCTTTAAATAGCAGGGTATACTTGAGTGGCAACCAGTTTAAGAGAAGGAAAACTGAATTCAAAACTGGAGAAGGCAATAGGAAATCATTCCAGGATCATTACCAAGAATGCTGAGCAATGCACAGATACTAAAGAAAAGGAATATGTGGAGAGCCATAATCAGCTTTGTCCTGAAAAAAATCCAAATATTTAAATTCATTCTATGTCTATAATAAATGATGAGTCCTAAACCAAGGATAAGGGGAGGTTTTGAGGAGCATGGAACCATCTCTTAATCGCTGTTGTTTCCAGGTACACACTGACCCAGGGGGGTAGCATCTGTTAGGGTCCCAGCTATGGGCAAATAGGAAACCCCCAAACAAAAACAAAAACAAAAAAAAAAACTATGAAAGTATAAAAATACATTTTTATAGTAAAATTACCAGCAATACATTTTTATATAAAAATCTACCAGCAATACATATTTATAGTGAATTTACCAACAATACATTTTATAGCAAAATGACCAACAATACATTTTATCTGTTGTTGAAGGCATACAATTACATTCAAAATATTTAGATTTCAGCATTAAATAACCCATAGACGTTGATATGCCTCAACATAATCAACCAACCAAAATCTTATCCATATGACATTTCTTACCAACATGGATTTGAAAACAGATCCATATTGACCACTTTCTATCCCGTAGCTTAATCCCAAGCACTTTCTATTGATTCTGGTGCATTTCTTGTTTTCAAGTGTCATAGCTAGCAAAGTACTTATCTGTCTATTTTTGCCAAATACTTTCCATCCTGTCATTAGATGTTTTATTTCTTCTCTCTGGTCTTTAATGTCCCTAAATATATGTATTCTTCCTCTTTGACACTTGTGATCTTGCAAGTGAACATGACTTTTATATATATATATATATATACATATGTGTGTGTGTGTGTTTTATTACTATAATATTACTTTAGTGGAAACACAGGTTTGAATAGACATTTTTTTTGTTTTTGAAGAATGAAATTAATGTCCACTGGCCTAGACATAAAATATTTCTTAAAAAAAATAAAAAAAATAAAAAAATGTACCTCTCTATTGTCTTTAATAAAACTTTGGCAGGTGGAAATTAAAAAAAAAAAAAAAAAAAAAAAGTGGGAATCTTTATTCAAACATGTGCACCCACTAAAATGTTTATAATAATAAAGATAATGTCAAATTAAAACTTATTGTTTAAAATATATACAAGTATGTGTTTGTGTGTACATTAGGGTTGCCACAATTAATCAGTTGATGATCTATAATTATTCTCAATAATGGAGAAAAATATTAATAAAAAAAAAAAAATAAAAAAAAAAAAAAAACAACCTATTAAAATCCATTCTATGTCAAAGAGAACTGATGATTCTTAAGTTAGGGATGAAATTTCTACAAAGTAAAAACAAGGATGACCTAGTATGAAAACTGATTATCTGTCTATATTTCTGATTTCAGTGGATAAAGGTGTTAGTTGGATCCAGTGACAGGACCCAAAGAGTGTGAGTTCAATACCCGGTTAAGGCAGTGCAGAACTTTCAGAGGGAAATTAACAGGAGATAACTGATAACTGACATCCATTAAACATGACACATGGAACTAGAACAGTCTACCCCAGTGAGTGAAATAAAGGGTTCAGTTCGACATTCCAACCACCTGAAGAAGGCTGGAGCGTACAACGGCCGAAACATTGCAATAAATATGGCAACAAAGATGAGGACAATAGTCCAAATAATGTAATAATGAAAACTGATTAGTTGGTCCAAAAGATGCTGACCAATTAATTACCAAATGCTGATATGACTAATTATGAGTATGATTTGTGCATTCCTAGTCTTGACCAAAAAATGTTTTCCTTTTTTTTTTTTTTTTTTAACCTAGTGCTGCTAGTCATTCAACAAATAGATGATATTGTATTAAACAAAGAGATGAGGTAGACAGCAAAGAGAACAGCAGTCTCAACATTACAGCTATCCATCTATAATATAATCAAAGTCAAACAAAATTTGGGTCTATGTCCAGGACAGAAAGGAAAAAAAGTGACCACATTACTTTCTGTTTTGATTTACTTAAAAAAATAAAAAAAAAATAAAATCATCCTACAAGTTAGATTATCCAGGGACGATGTTGGGTCCTTTAGGGTATTTCTTGAAGTAATGAAGATTATTTGGTAGTGCCCATTCCCTCTCAAAGCAACATGAAATAAGAAAGGCCATTAACATCAATGCTATAAAATTAAAGATATCTGTAATCACTGAATATTTATCCAAAATGGTTTGAACCAACAGAGATATCTTAACAAGTTGCAAATACTTAAGGGGTTATTACACATTTTTTTTTCCAGTTTTTGTTTTTTTTAACATGCCATAATTTTATAAATTAAATGAAAAGTTGCCAAACAAAGCAACATTTTGCAGTTTCAAATTTCTAATTCAGAGTATAAATTTCAATAAACATTTTCCCATCTAAACAAAAAAAAAATTCAAGTAATTTTAAAATTTTTTTAAAATTGAGAGTTCATAAGTTATGGGTTGGGTATTTACATTAAAGAAAAATTGTGCTTACAGATTTTTTTTTTACAAGGGTATCT
>CAHIKZ030000688.1:870000-957500 GCA_903632075.3 Acanthosepion pharaonis
CAATCACTCCTTAGTAATGTTTCTGTTTTTTAATTCTTCCACACCCAATAACCCCTTGTTTTCGTGGCTTTACAGCCTTGCTTGGGATGAATTTGATTAAAAAGAAAAATAATACATGGATTTGTCTACAGTCTAGCTCAAATGAGGGTTTGTATTTTGCAGTGAGCTTGTCCCATAAGTGATCATGGTAAATACTTTTGACTACAAAGGACAAAATCAAAGAGGATGGTAATCGGGCAAAATTGACTGAGAGAAACAAAAGGCATGAAGTTGAGGAGATAGCACATAAAGATTGCCATGGATGACTGCAGTTGAAAACCTCTGGAATCACCAGGTTGTTTCATGTGGTTCAATAAAGAATTGAACTGCCAATTGAAAAACTGATTTAACAAATCAGCATGACTACTTGAATAGTCAAAACCCCTCCTAATAATATACTTGAAAGCAGTGAGCCAAAGGAGATTGTCTATCATAAAGTAAAGAGAAGGAACATATCAACCAACATGGCCTGAGAACCCTGTAGTGATAACAGAATAACTCTTAAACAGGAACACTGAGATGCAAGGTAACACTGATGCATACATGTTTATTATAAAGGAGGGTACTAGCATTCAATTAATCTGCATTGTATGGCTTGGAGAGCATTGCACAGACAAATACTTTAACTGCATATGAAACTCTGGTGGATCTTGTTCTTTTTTGTCCATCACATCCACAGAAGAGATCTTCAATGATTCCTTAAATGATGACAAAACATGGTTTGGACTACAAAGGACAAAATCAGAGTATGGTAAAGGGGCAAAGCTGACTGAGAACAACAAAAGACAGGAAGTTGAGGAGAGCCATGATGGTACATCATGGAGCCACTGGTTCATCTCCCATGTGTTAATGTCCCAGACATAATAGTCCAGGGGGGGGGGGTTGTAAATCAGCAAAGTTAGGAAGCCACAATTTGTGAGGTGACATGTTTATGACAATTTTCAGATAGCTACTCTTGAGTCATGAGAGATAGTACAGGGTCTAGCTGGAACACACAGCTGGCCCCTCAAATCTAGGGTTTGAACATTATGCTTCACATCTTAATGTAGGCAGTAATATTGACAGATATCCTATGGTGGGTGTCAGGTAGATAAAATAGCCCTGTTGTTTACAACCCCAGGACCATCACAGAGGACATGAACTTTGTGTATATTATTGTGTACCTGTATGAAAACGGGGTGCATTCAGTCACCTGTCATATCTCCTGTTCACCAAACAGAGTTTCAAAAATCTCTGAATCAATATGGTTACTAGATAGTGACACAAAAAGGAATGCCTTTTGAGTGCTTGTTTAAGATGCCATGTTAATGCATCTGAAAGAGAAATGAGAATGCTAAAATTTAACCCATAAAATTAAGTGAGATCATTTTCTATTTAAAGCCTGCTGAATGTGTTCTCAAATACTTGTTGTACCCTGGATATAATAGCTTTGGGGAAGTGAATCAGGCCTTCATTAAAAGTAGACACAAATGTGCATTTATTCATGAACCTCAGTCTTCCACCATCAGATTAGAATGCACAGCTGGCATGAGAATAGGTGAACCAAAAATATGGACATCTAACTTTAGAATTAATGATTCAATTTCTGAGGTGAAGTAATGTCAATGTTTGATGATTCATCTGGGCTACCTTCAACATTTTTATTGGTGGTCTAAATAAATGCAATAATACTAATTCAATTTTTTTTTAAATAAATTCAGTTTTTACCAGGAACTCCAATGATTAAAATAAGCAAAATATTTGATGCTTTTTTTTTTTTTTTTTTTTAAAGTTTTATGCTCGCAGTTTCTTTTCTCACACTTTTCACCTGTGAAACTGTCTTCAGGCTTCTTGCTTTTCAGTCAAAATTGAAATAAATATCAATTGTTATCTACTATATTTTGGATTCCTCTTTTATTGTTCTCAATCTTTAATGTTTCTTTTTCTTATTCTTTCACTCAGTAACACCTTGTATCTTAGTGGCTTTATTACATTGCTTGGGGTGAAATGATTAAAAAAAAAAAAAGGATTCAGTTCATTTTCTAAAACAATTTGGATATCTTTAAAAATTGAATTGTAATATGAGCTGTGAAGGAACTTGAAGCAAAACAAAGACCAGTTTTATCAAAATCTCATTCATTGATGAGTAATGCTTGAATTGAATTACTGTCAATTAGCCAAAGATCAGACAGCCATTTCTCAGCAGATATGAAAAGTGCACTGAGTGATACATATTCAATTCCTGTTGGTGGCCATATTTATTTATGGTTGTTTTCAAACATATCAAAATAAAATAAACTAAAAGAGTTTCAGATTTTATTATTCTTTATTTTTCCTCCTCTTATTTCCCTAATCCTTCTCATTTTTTTTGGTTCTTCATTTTCTTTCTGTTTATTATGTCTCATTCTTAACATTTTTCTTCAAATTCTCATCTCCATTCACCCTTTCTTCAAATTCACATTTTCATTCCAATTTTCTTCAAATTCTTTTTATCAGTTCTTTTGTATTTTTTTTTTTTAGCATTTTTCCCTTCCTTAAATTCTCTTTATCTATTATACTTTGCTATTCTTCCAATTTCTTCATCAACAGAAAGAAACATTAGGCTAAAAGTATTTTCCCATAAGAATTCATTTATCCCTTTCTTCCTTAATCATCAATTCATATTTTTTTTTCTCAGCAGAATCTGTTCTAGTGGACACTACAGCTGCAGTCAACATAGCCTATTTCCATATAAGAGCTACATTTAAGCAAGAAGCTGGTTTTCTCAGTACAAGGTACACCATTGCAGATAGCCCACTTAGTTTGAGGGTGGAGAGACCTGCTGGTCATATCTTCAGTTAAGTGAATGAGTATTGACTATTTGACAGGGCTAAGTGCTCTGTAAAAGAGGGACTAAGAGTTGGGAGGAGGAAGAGATGCTGAAATGAGGTAGTGAAGGTCAAGGCAATTAGGATGAATGTCAAAGAGTTCAAACCAGAAGATGAAGAGAAACATCTTCATATAGGGTTATATATATTTGTACTCTATTAGATCTCCACTGAGAGAAGTGGTCTGTTATGAGGCTGATAAAAAGCAAGAGTGAAGCAGAGAAAAATGTAGGTAGATATGGTTAGAACATGATATATATGTAAAATAAATAGACAAAAAAGATAAATGATTTTGATCAGCCGAGAAATGTCAACTAAAAGAAATGGATAAATGAAGGTCATTACTTAAAATGTACAGACAGGTATTTTGAGGCAAAAATCTTTTTTTGATATTCACTAAGAAGGAAACAGTGCATAACATTGATTCTATGTGCTTGCTTTTAATTAATAAATTCACATTGTTTTCTCAATCTTGTATGTGAGTGTATATATTCTTTATATTTTTAATTGTTTCGCCTAAACCAAGGCAATAATGTCACTAAGACATAAGCTTTTACTGAGAATGAAAGAAAATGGAAAAGATATTAGTGAGGAGAAAGGACAACAAAAGAACAGGGTTCAGGAAAAACAGAACAGAGATTGACGTTGAATTTAAATATTTTAAATATTGTAGGTGACAGGGAAGCAAGAAACCAGAAGAGTTCCATGGGTAAGAAAAGCAAATATTAGAATAAACTTAAAAACTTACGGTTATATATAGTTATGTCAACAGTAAAATGAAAAGACCTAATTTCCAATCTAGTAAAGTTATCACTACAGATTATTGTGGTGGTGGGGGGGAGTATATTTTAGCAACAATTTTTCATTTATGCAATTCTGATCAAAGTCCAGCACACATTCTTTGCCCAAGATTTTTATTTTTCTACAGTTTGGACCATCTTTCTGGTTTCCTGGGAGAATTTGAATATGAATAGTCCAATGTCTTCTGAATATTTACAGCCTTGTTTTTATATTGAAATGGTTGCATCTATGCATACACATTGTGTTTTCTTTGGAATTTTTGAGTTTGACACCTTCACATATCAATGGATGACATGCCAATTTCATGAGTCAAAACATTTGCACAGCGATGACTATTTCAGACAGCACTTGCATTTGGTAAAAAAAAGAATAATTTCGAAGAAACATTTTACTGCTTCAGAGCAAGTGTTTCATAAAAAAAAAAAAAAAAAAAAAAAGAATATTTTGAATAATAAATATTTTTGCTCCTTAAGAAAAAAAACATATAGGGTGGCCCAAAAGTCATGTTGAAATTGGGGGGATAACTTTGCAAAACACCAAATTTTTGTGACATCAGCTATCATAATTAGACCCATCAAATTTTCAAAATATATACAAGGTCTGAACAAAAAGTATCAAGACTGTTGCTATGGCAACAGTGCTAAAGTGGCATGAAGCTGCTTGGCAAAGATTGACTTTTAAACCCTGTTATGCATGCACACTAAGTTCTCACCCACTTCTGTTGTTTATAGCAATGCTTGGGAGAAAAGTGTGTCGTGTGATCCATCAAATCACATTGCAGAGGTTCCATCAGTGACCATGGCTTATGCTGCAGTTTTGGGCCAAGCATAACATTACCCCAGGTGCGACAACCCTTATATTACTCAAATCTCGCTCATTCAAGGACATTCAAGAGAATGTGACAAGGCAGCTGTTTACTATCCCAATAACAGAATGCTATGCTTCCATCAATGAAAATGATACTGGATAAAGTGTGCAGCTTCAGAAGGGGACTAAATCAAAGAAGATTAAATACAGAATTGATATGTTGTAGTTTTCTTTTTATGGCACCAATAATAATTTTTGTACAGCCCTCATTGTCAGATACAGAAAGATTATTTCATTTAGTAAGTATAAAACATTACAGTTTTGCAAATGATAGTGCAAATTTTTGGCCACCCCATATATATTTCCATTTCCATTATATTTTCCATCTAAATTACTGAAGCTTTGAAGATTATATTTTACACTAGCTTAAAAGCTACCCTATTGGGCAGCATTTAAGCTAGCTCCTACAGAGGGCTCTTGATTGGGCCTTCATCACGATACAAGTCAAAATTGATTGCTGCATTTAAGCATTGTATTAATATTTAAGCTTACCTTTTAAAAGTTTAATAATAATAATTCTGCCACCACTGAACTTAAAGACAATTTGATGTATGTAGGTCCTTACTCTCCATAAAAACAATTATTTTTATTTTATGGATGAGTTTCACTAGATTTCCAAATTTATCTCCAAGTTATAAAAATTATCGTACAAAACAATCACATACAAAAATAAAAAAAATGCTGAAAACAATTGCAGTAATGAAAATTTGAGAATCCAAAATTTCATGATCCAGACCAGAATGTTTTAAACTAGTTCACAGAGTTGGCCTGATTCCAAAATGGTATATGTTGGGCTATGGCCTCAAGGAGTAAAGTTGAAAAATGTGACACACTGTCATTTGTATTTATTATATAGATTATGTTTGCAAAATTGTTCAAATTCAACATCTTCATGGCACACACACACCACCATCATCATCATTCGTACATACACACACACACACAACCATCATCATCATTCGTACATACACACACACACAACCATCATCATCATTCGTACATACACACACACACAACCATCATCATCATTCGTACATACACACACACACAACCATCATCATCATTCGTACATACACACACACACCACCATCATCATCATTCGTACATACACACACACACAACCATCATCATCACACCACACATACACACACACACCACCACACCATCATTCATCACACACACACACACACACCATCATCATCACACACACACCACACCACACACACACACACACACACCACACCATCATTCACTCCACACACACACCACACCATCATTCACTCACACACACCACACCATCACTCTCACACACACACACACACCACACCATCACTCACACACACACACACACCACACCATCGTTCATACATACACACACACACCATCGTTCATACATACACACACACCATCGTTCATACATACACACACACACACCATCGTTCATACATATATACACACACACACACCATCGTTTCATACATACACACACACACACCATCGTTCATACATATATACACACACACACACCATCGTTCATACATATATACACACACACACACACCATCGTTCATACATATATACACACACACACACCATCGTTCATACATATATACACACACACCATCGTTCATACATATATACACACACACACACACCATCGTTCATACATATATACACACACACACACACCATCGTTCATACATATATACACACACACACCATCGTTCATACATATATACACACACACACACCATCGTTCATACATATATACACACACACACACCATCGTTCATACATATATACACACACACACACACCATCGTTCATACATATATACACACACACACACACCATCGTTCATACATATATACACACACACACACACCATCGTTCATACATATATACACACACACACACACCATCGTTCATACATATATACACACACACACACACCATCGTTCATACATATACACACACACACCATCGTTCATACATATATACACACACACACACCATCGTTCATACATATATACACACACACACACCATCGTTCATACATATATACACACACACACACCATCGTTCATACATATATACACACACACACACACCATCGTTCATACATATATACACACACACACACCATCGTTCATACATACATATATATATATATATATACACACACACACCATCATTCATTCATACATATATACACACACACCATCATTCATACATACATACACACACACCATCATTCATACATACATATATACACACACACACACCATCATTCATACATACATAAAATATCATACATGTACACTAAGACAACCAACATGGTTTTATTATTATTTTATTTTGAGGAGAGGTTGTGTACGGGTGGAAAAGGCAAAGAGTCTCATTAAGTGGATGACAGGTGTTCTGTTTCACTATAAGTAGAGATCTTTCAAGGAGTCTTGGGTGAGGTGATGATGTCATCAAATTAAAAACCTGAATGGGCATGTTTCAGCTCTACCCCCACTCCGGTCAAGGAAACGAAGAATGTTTCAAACCAACCTAGCTATCATCTTCAGAGCACATAAAACGCTTAAAGCAGAAAGACACTCAAAATAATTATGCAGTCAATTGCAACTCGTTCTCTTCCCTAAAAGAGAGATTTCAAGGAGTTGAGGGGCAGTAGACTGATGAACAAGGGGTCTGAGGTATTGTAACAGATGCACAAGGGGATTTTACTATGGTGCTCAAGTAACTGAGTGTTTGACTCATTCTAGGGAGCAACAGGCAAAAGGTTTATTTCTCAAATGAGATCCCTCAAGAGAGATTCTATCTTCAACAATTTATTATTCAAGTGATTCTTTAACTAAGCAAGATTTGTCCAACCTATGCCCTTTGTTATCCAATCTTCCATTTTCCATTTTTTACCCTTAAACTCATTTTGTTTAGTGTATTTAGGGGATGTTTAGTGATCTCTGTTCTGTTACAAGTACAGGCTTTTTTTTTTTTTTTTGCATTTCTGTTATTAGTATACAAGAGCTTGGGATGGCCAAGGACACATTCCAAAAGCTGAGCAGAGCATTGTGAGAAAAAAGAATAACGTGACGGAGAGTGAGAAGAAGGGACTAAGCATAAAATACAAAATTATGGAGTGAACGGTTATCAGTAAGAAAATGAACCCGAAATATGATCTGAAGGTCAGGAACACTAGAATCAAGCAGGTGCAGAAGTTTAAATACCTAGTAAGAGTTTTGACAGAGGATGGTAAGTGTGACACTGAGATCTATAGGTGTATTGGAATGGCCAAAGACACATTCCAGAAGCTGGGCAGAGTATTGCGGGACAGGAGGAATTCTTTGGTAACAAAGAAGAGAATACTGAGCTGTTACCTGACATCTTTCCTTCTTTATGGCAGTGAACATTGGATGATTTCCTCAAAGATGAAGAAGAGACGCCATGTGATATGGTTCTACAGAAGGATGCTAAGGATATCATGGACCGAGCATCTGAGCAATGATGAGGTCTTAGAGAGGTTGCAAACAAGGAGAAGGCTTATACTTAACATCAGGAAGATGCAGTTGAAGTTTCTGGGACACATAATGAGGAAGGAGAGCCTGGAGAATCTGATACTCATGGGTCAAATAGAGGGAAAGAGAGACAAGGGAAAACAATGCATGACATACCTTGTGGGCTTAAGCAAGTGGATGACAACGTGGTCTGGGGGAGGAAGCAGAGGGAAAGAGCTTGCTGAGAGCTGCAAGGGATAGAGGGAGGTGGAGAGACATGATCGCTTACATCCTGAAAGGACATGGCACATAAAAAGAAAGAATACAAGTGCTCTCTGTTGTACCACACCATCATCACTTGCTGTTGATATTATCCCTATTGTAAATATGCAATTTTTTATTTTACAGTGTGGTTCACCCTGTATAAGACCCAGGGCCACTTGAAGTAGAGGGTTACAGGCAGGCAGAGTTTATGCAGATAAATGGGGAAGACAACAGTTAACCATAGAGTTGAACCGGTTAAGAGTGTAGTGATTGAGAAAACATCCTCTTGGGAGTCAGTTCCACAGGGCAGTGGTTCATAGCAAGAAGCTGCTTGAGTGGAATTTACTTTTCACCAATGAAATACGAGGAGAATGAAGATGGTTTGCTACAATGTGAGTGGCATAGTGGATCCTAGCCATGAAGGTTAGAACTGGTGGAACCAAGGAATACAGTTCATCCGAGCACTCTTCATGGAAGTAACGACAGAACAGCAAGAGGCTTGCCACATCCCATCTGTATCCTCTAACCATTATGAAAGTAACCTGCATGGAAATTCCGGGTCTGAAAGTGACTCAGCAAGAAAATATTTTGATGGAGTAAAATTTTACCTGGGATAAATAATCAAGTGGGTGTTTTAAGTAGATTTTTCACAATTTTACTTTTTTTTTTTCCTAACTTCTAAATCATTTCAAAGTTGTTGATTTAGATTATATGTTGTTTTCTTTGTAGAACACTGTTTCTTTTTCATTTCGCATAATAATCCTGTTGGCTTCATTGCAATCTTCAGGGGAGGGTAAGATTATCCTGATTATCAAACATTCTACAAATAAGTAATAAAGATATCTGGATATCCTTAAACTGGATGACTGCTTCTTCTGCAATCCAAAGTAACCTGTTACTTTTCTATCTGCTATTTGTTAAGGAAAGAAAAAACATAAATGACTTTACCAAATCGTTAACACTTATTCCAAAGCCTAGCTGTACCATCTTGGTAGATAAGGTAACCAATACTGACACTGATTAAAATTATAAATTATTAAACATAAAAATAAATTTCTAATTAATTATAGATTTATAATACAAGGCACAAAATTCAAAACAGAATTCAGTAAATGGTTATTATTTTCAACTTAGACATAATTTTCTTGTACTTTTCAACTTTAGTGGATATAATACAGTAATAGGAATCAGAGTGAAGTTAAAATTCTAGGATAATTTGTTGCATTCACTTTCATGCCTTTAGAAATGGTATGAATCTGTTTCTTCTCTTACACAGTTACTGGTTAAACAGGGTTCTCTAGCCTTGAATAACAGCCTAACAAAAGAGACATTTCAATTTCAAACCATGGAGAAAGTAATGTTGATTGAGTTTTTTTTTTAGTTTTTTTGTTTTATAGCTTATCAACCCTTTGTGGGGTTTATCAAAAAGTAAAAAAATTTGGATTTGTATGAATTCTTTTTTTTTTTTTTTTCAAGAGAATATTGCATTAACAATTTTTTTGGAGGTAGCAATGATTTTTACAGACAAATCCTACTACTTAACCCATACCTGGGGGAGAAATGATGGATTCATACCTTATCCAAGATATCTAAGCAAATATAATGAACTTGGTTCTCTAATTTCTCATTCTAAGTCACTATTCATTACACCACTCACACAAAAGGAAGCAATGGGAAACCACTCCAGTATCTTTCCCAAAAATGCACAGATAATAAAAAAAGAATCCATTGATGTCCCTGAGGGCAGTGACATTAAAAAAATAATATAGGTCAAAATGTTTACTTAGTCCGACCGAATATTTGAAAGTCAATTTAATTAGTCAAAAGACCAAATACATTTGAATTTGGCTTTTGAACAAATAAAGATATTTTGACTAATCAAATTGACTTGCAAATAATTGGTGGGATTATGTAAACAATTTCTTCACAAGGTAACTAAATGCACCAAGATATGCATGCCTGAAATGTGACCAAATGATTTGCAAACATGTCACAATGTTTAGTCCATGTTCTGTAGCTACTGTCCCAAGCTACATTTGATAATGAACGATAAAAAGCAGCAAAATTTCTGCTTTTACTACAGTCAACTTGGATATGCAGTAGACAGGAGAGAATTTACATGGGCAGTCTCCTGTTTTAGCCTATTTTTATAATTTTTCAAAATTTAAGTTTTCAGCAAATATCTTAAAAAAAGGTTTAGAATAATTCACAATGGCAGACCAACACAGGGGCTTAAACATTAAGGAATAATAATATATATTTTTTAAGCATCTCACCTCGAGCAAGGCAGGAGTGTCACTAGCATGCAGGGGGTTAACGGAGGGTGAAAGTGAGAAAAAAGAGTTAGTGTAGAGGGGATTGAGGAAAGAATAAAAAAAGGATAACGATCAAGGTAATAGAAGATGGCAATAGACATTGCATTTAAATTTTTGAAGATTGTAGTTATCAGGGAAGCAAGTGAGAGGAAAGGAGTTCCAATGTTGGGAAGTACGAGGAAAGAAACTGTTGGAGTAGAAGTGGTGGTAACATTTAACTATTTCAACAATAAATGAGTAGGACCTTGATACCAATCTAGTAGCACACTTGAATTCATGTAATCAGGACACTAGGGAAAAAAAGTTCAGAGCAGTAGCCATGAAATTCTTTGTAGAAAAGACAGAGGGAACCCACATCACATCTGTGAGAAAGTGTCTGAAGTCAAGAATCCAATTCAGGACCGATTACTTTATAGATCTTTCTTTGGACCTAGAGATGAATGGCAGAGGCATCAGACCAGATATGGCAACAGTATTCAATGTAAGGATGAATGGTAGATTTGTACATGTGTAAGATGGACTCTGATGAGAAATACATTCTGGCACAACACAGAGAACCAACTTTCCTTGCGATAGATGCAGCTAATGATTCAATGTAGTTGTTCCACTTCAAGTCAGTTGAAAACATGAGTCCAAGAGGAGAAAAGAACATAAAAAAAACACATTTTAATTTTTTTTATGATATAAAATCCTAAATGGAAAAGTTTCCATTCAAAATGTATTCTCTTATAATGACAAGGTATTTGTTGACAATTCATTTTATAAAAAGGTAGGCCAACAACCTGTACTAAGTAACAGCTCACAGCAAGTAATGCTGTCATGCTTGGGCTAGAATGGACCAAACCTCACTTTCCAGCTTTGACAGGGTTCAGAATCATGGCCTTATGGAGAAGGATTTATTTTCTACCCTATAACCCCTTTCCCACATATGCCTCATCACAAGCCTGTTACTATTTCTATGGCAAATGTTCAGACAAGCTGCATTTTTTTAATGCCACCAGTTCAAGCCTTTGCAGCCAAGATCTGCCTTGCTACAGCCACAGGATTATACCCCCCCCTCATTCCCTACATGTTTCTTTAGTAAAAAGAGCATTTTACTTCTTAAAAGCTTCTCAAGAATGGTTATTTGGTCAAACAGACACCCACATGGATGCTTCCCCAAACACTACAATATTCTCCCACCCATTTATAGGGTCAATTGTTATCAATCTGCCATATCCCCATAATCTTCACTTCTTACTTAGTCCTCTTTTCTACCTTGAATGTCTCTTATGTCTTATATTGGAAATAAAAAATGCCTTCTTCAAAGCTTGTCTTGAGAAGCTGCATTATATATATATATATATATATATATATATATATATATATATATATATATATATATATATATATATGACAAATAGATGGCCCTTACAAGTTAATCTCCAATTCACCCTCAAACTGGTTGGGGTGAATAAATTTTGTACATGTCCTCAACAGAATACCTAATATACTTTAAAATTATAAATTTTTTTTTAAACTTGTCATTACAGATTATTATTAGGACCTTGAATAAGTTCTTGCTGATTTTTCGTGAAAAGTTTTTTTTTTTTTACAAAAATCAACAAGAAACATGTCACTGAAAGTATTGTCCATTACTAGTCACTATTTTTTCCCCATCTTTCTTGCATCATTTGAATTCCACGTCGGAAAGACGACATCTTTTGAAGCTAACCACAAGTCAACCCATTTTTTGGCATCTTCATTAAGAATGAAAGTGCTGCTCAGAAACATGTGGCCTGGTGTAGTCATGTTGCAAAATCACTGTCATGTCTCTGCTCGTATAGCAGCCATTTTTATTTTCTTCATGGTTTGACTCAAATGCATCAGTTGTAGTCTATAGTAATCTACTTTGATGGTTTCGGTTGGTTTGAGTAGCTCATAATAAATTACACCCAGCTGATCCCATCAAATGCAGTGCAGAAGCTTTGAACCATGGATTTTCAGCTTTGCTGCCAATGTTGATGCATGACCAAGAAGGCACAGTGAGGTGCTCTCCCAGAGTTGAGCATCAAGTTTCTTTATGATGGCTAAATGAGAGCAGTTTAGTTTTGGAGGCATTAAAATTAACTTTGTCAGCTCTGACAGATTTGCTATTGAGAAAGAAGTAAATGGTAGTATCATCTGCATAAATGCCTACTTGGGAATTAATGACATCAAAAAGATCATTGATGAAGATCAGAAACGGCGTAGAACCCAGGATAGAGCCTTGGAGGACACTTGCATTTTTGTGAAAGGATCAGAAAGCAAGTCCATTGAGAATGACCTTCATTTCATGAATTGATTGGATTAAATTGAACAATCATCTTGCAATACTGTATTGCTGAAGCTTATATAGAAGACCAGCATGCCAAACTCTGTCAAACACCTTAGCCCAGGCAAAATGGAATATTGTCAGAGAGTAGGTTTGTAAGAAATAAGATAATTACTTCAGCATTGATTAAAGCCTCAAATACTTTTCTGAAAAAGTGGAAGAAGAATGATGAGACGATAGAGGGGTCAGATGGTTCTCCAGAGTTCTTAAAAACAGGAACTACAGAAGAGGACTTGCAGCAAGCTAGGAAGTAGGAAACAGCAAGGTAATAGTTGTAGAGTTTGGAGAGAACTGGAACCAGTTCAAGAGCATATTTCTTTAGGATAACAGCTGGTATCCTTTCACCTCCAATTGCCTTATTAGAGAGTAATTTAGAAATGATGTCCGAGACCAGTGACAGGGTTATGCTCATATCACTAAGTAGAGCTTCAGTTCTAGGGGAAGTCAGGCATGGGTACTCCAAATGAGTTGAGTGCTGAGTTGGAAGAGAATTTCTGAGCAAACGATTCAACTTTATCTGCTGTAGATGTGAGGACTTCGAATTGATTGGGAGGAGGATTTGCAGTTGTTCAGTACACTCTTAGAGACCTGACAATCTCTAGAACCAAACTTGTGAGACGCTATATGTGGTTTCATTCTATCAGTAAACAGTAACTTCACTACACTGAGGACGCATTTGCTCTCATTATGAGCAGAGACAAAGAGATGTCTGTTGCAATCGGACGTGTTGTTCTGGTACAGTTTGAAGTGATTCCTGTGGGTTACAGCAGCTGAGCATGCAGTTGAGAACCAAGGAGATGAACATGGTTTAACTTGGTATTTCTTTGGTGGAATGAAAATATCAATGCCAGTTTTCACCCAAGAGGAGATCTCAGATGTGCATTTCTGAATGGGATGATTAAAAACTTCATTCCAAGAGACGTCATGAAGAAAATCATAGAATGAATCCCAATTTGCTTGTTTAGAGGACAGTAAGTGCAACACTGAGGTCTGTAGATGTATTGGGATGGCCAAGGACACATTCCAAAAGCTGGGCAGAGTATTGCGAGACAGGATTTTTTTGGTAACAAAGAAAAGAATACTGAGCTGTTACGTGACATTTGTCCTTCTTTACAGCAGTGAATGTTGGATGATTTCCTCAAAGATGAAAAAGAGACTCGAGGCAACGGAGATGTGGCTTTACAGAAGGATGCTAAGGATATCATGGACTGAGCATGTAAACAATGAGGAGGTCTTAAAGAGATGTTGCAAACAAGGAGGAGGCTTATACTTAACATCAAGAAGCGACAGCTGAAGTTTCTGGAATACAATGAGAAAAGAGGGCCTGGAGAATTTGATACTCATGAGTCAAATAAAGGGAAAGAGAGACAAGGGAAAACAATGTGTGAAATACCTGGCAAGCTTAAGCAAGCAGATGACAGAACGTGGTCTGGGGGAGGTAGCAGAGGGAAGGAACTTGTTGAGAGCTGCAAGGGATAGGGGGAGAGCCATGATCGCCTACATCCTGAAAGGACATGCCACATAAAAAGAAAAAGATAACAGAAAGATGTTCTGCTGGTAGGAGGTTCTTGGCTGGTGTGGGAGTGGAAAGAGATGTTTACAGATACTGCCGCATGATCAGAGTTGCCAAGAGGGCAGAGATTTGTAGTACGACAAGAATCAGAGATAGAGATAAAAAAAAAGAGGTAGAGAAGAGAAGCATGTCTGTCAGGGTTACTGAGGAAATGCGTGGGGAAGTCAACCACTTGCATGAGAGATTGATAAGTTAAGGGTGCGGATGCCAGCGAGATCAGTGACAGAGTGTTTAAGCTACTTTTATCATTAATTTATAACATCATTTATTTGTAAATGTTATTAGAATTTGCTGTTATTTACATCTTATAATAATTTATTATTGTGATCCCTTCAAACTCACACTAACTCAAGTCCTCTGGATTCCACTGAGGAATATAGGACTAGAGTTCTCAAAAACACAAAGCTTTGCTGCTGGGGTATGGATACAGCAGAAAATAGACACTACAAGGAAGCAGATACTTCCAATTAGAAAGAGTTGAAATTTCTTGGATAGATAATGAGGAAAGAGGGCCTGGAAAATTTAACACTCATAGGAAACAGAAAGGCAGAGGAAACAGCATGCAACTGACTTCAAAAGTTTCTATGAATGGCTGGCAAAACAAAGATAAAGAGGAATGGTTAATGATCAAAATTTACTTTGAACAACAAAAGACAGAAAATCGTGGAGAGCCGTCATCATCAACATCATCCTGAAGGGACTTTGTAAATAAAGAAGGTGTGAATAGAATGTTCCTTGTAATCTTAAGGGTTTTTTTCTACAAATATTAAGAAAGTAACTTAAGCTGCAGTGAACTAGATGACTAGGAAAACTAATCAGACAAGTTAGTATTAGTTAGTATGTGAATATGACAAGAATATTTTATAATTCTGGTTGTTTTTCCATTAGTTAGCATGTGCATTATACTCTGCCATTGCCTCAGATAAATAATGAACTATTCCATTTTGATTATGAGGAAAGACAGAAGGAAAAGATAGAGAAACTGTTTTGATATGTCTGCATTCATACTTATGATTGCTATTGCAACATTTTGTTAAAGTTACTAAGCTCAAATATTTAATGATGAAATAGGAGAAATTTCCACAGGCAGATCTGTATCACCACAAGCAAGGCAGTAAAGCCACTAAAATGGGTGTGGATTTGGAAGAATTAGAAACAGAAATATTAATGAGCAGGAAGAGAAAAGAGTAATCAGGAGGATAGTAGATAGCAATTGATATTGCATTTAAATTTTTGCAGGTTAAAGTTGGCTGGAAAGCATGGAACTGGAATGGAATTCCACAAGGGAGAGGTGCGAGAAAAGAAGCTGTTAGCATAGAACTTACGGCTACATCTAGCCAGCTCAATTGATGAGACCTGGTTGCCTGTCTAGTACTGTGCTTAAATTCATAGAGTCTAAGTACCATACTGAAGAGCTCATCTGAACATTTACCATGAAAGTATTTATAAAAAAATAAAATAAAAAAGGCACAGAGGGGCAATCTTACAGCAGTGGGTAAGCAACTGAAGCTGAGCCATCAGATCAGGACCAATAATATTGCAGATTATTTTTCTAGTTCTGGAACTTCCAAGGAGCCTATTCAGTTATTAAATTAAGGATTGATTCATAAGAAAATTCAAGAAATTTTCAGTTACTGCTAGTCAACATAGCTTCCACTATGAAGCTTAATTTAAGTTCAATAACTTGGTAAAACCAATGAACAACAAATTAAATTCTGTTTGAATTTCGGGGATGTAGAATTATCATTATTTACAGTCAGACTAATTTAATTATTTTTGTTGAACTGAATCCTTTATCTACAAGAATAGATTGTTCTCATTTTGCTAACCATGCCTAGGGAAGTCTCATCTAGTTCTTGTTTTAGTACTACTCATTGTTCACCTGTTTCCACTAAATCTAATTCAGCGCTACCCACTATTGTCCCATGGGACAATGATCTAGTCAATAAAGGTGTTGGTATATGAATTTGGTAACTTTGTGAGTTTAATCCCTGGGCCAGGTAGTGCCGACTTGGTGGAAACAGGGCAAACAATAACTGAGCAATACTAAAATAAAAAAAAATAGAGATATTCTTAGACATGGTCAGCAGAACAAGAACTATCTACTTCTAAATTAAATAAAGGGTTCAGCTCAAAATTCCCTTATGGTTATCTGGAGTGACAAGCTGGAGGGTGCAACAATAGAAAGCTTTGTGTCTGTACTCCATTGATTTAAACTTTATTACTCTGTATATAACCTCCTTTGCTGTACAAAAAGTTCATCCTGCCACTGAAGCTAACTGATCCCTGAACAATAGCATTTGAATTTTATAGTTGTGTTGTCTTATCCTTCTATGGCAACAGAAAACTACTTTAAATGAAATTAACAATAAGGATACTGCAATTAAGAGGCTTTGAAAAAGAATGCAATGGAAAGGAAAGCAATATTAATAATGCAGCATGCTAAAGATAAAGAGTGCATTTTTATGACGTTGGAACCTTAGATTTGATTTCATCTTGAATCAACTGTAGACAAAAAATACACTTTTCTTTTTTTAATGCACATGTTTTTGTTATTTTTAGGCTGGTTTAAGGTAATACAACTAATTAAAATAACTATTTTTCTTTTTTAAATAAAAATCCTCAGGAGACAAACCAGTTAATTACATTTGGAGCATGACGTTATTATCATTCATTCATTATTTATCTTAATTCAAGGACTTTTGCAAATAAAACAATTTTTTTTTTCTTTTAACTTTCCTCTTGTTGGAAATAAAACTATCAAAAATTTTCAACAGTCAATTCAAGAAAAAAGTATATCGGGAACTTTGAGAAATCTAAAGTATAATTTACAAAATCCTAAGTCACACTAGTTTTTTCACTGCATAAACAGTTTTTGAATTATATTACTAATATTGTTACTATTATACACACATTTACTTAATGCCCATGTCAATCAGTATATTCTTTAAAATGTTTCATTTGTTTAACAGCATATCAACTCGTTATCTTTAAAAAGCCATGTCCTTCCAGGACATGGGAATCATGATTCTCCAGTTTCTTTTCCTTATCTGCAAACTGTCATGCCCAATAATAATGGATGGTTTTCTGATGCCTTCTTCAGTTTGGAATTCAAAGATTTTTCTTTTAGACTAATTGCCACCAAAAGCTAGAGTCCAGTTTACTATTTGACCCATAGCTAGGGGGAGAGGAAACATGATGGATTCATGCTTTTCCCAAGAGCATTTGTGTGAAATTGAACACAAATGACTATGGTAGAATTTGAATGTTGTTCACCAATTCCATGATGGTATCAGTTACACTACTTATTAACAATAATTCCCCCTATAAAAAAATTCAGACAAAAAACATTTTTACGATTCTGATTAAAATTGCTTTGTTATATTTGTTCCTTGAGATTTATGATTTATCATAAATACTGATAAAAGTTTGAAAAATGGCATACTTGCAATATTAGGCAAAGTAAAAAAAAAAAAAAAAAAGGGCCCAGATATTTCAAATTCTTGTTCAGCATTGAAAACTGGCTTATTTAAATAAAAAAAAAATAAAAATCTTATAAAAAAAAAAAAAAAAAAAAAAAAAAAAGTGTAAGATTACTTAACCTTTTACAACTGAGTTAAATCAAAAAGCAACTACTTAAACAAAAGCAGTTTCCAATTTGTTCAGATAGAATTTAATTTTTTTAAAATATAGAATTTTTAAAAAGAAACAAAAATTACCAGATGCAAATTTGACTCAAAAGATTTCAGGCAGAGTTATGATAAAACCTGATTAAGACAGGTGTGGGTGGGTGATAAAATGATACACCAAGTTCAATCAAGGAAAGGCTGAACAAAATTTTAGAAACTTGAAGGAGAAGGAAGAGAAAAAAAAAAAAAAAAATGGAGACAAAATTTTAAATCAAAATTTAGGAGATAAAAATTCATAAAAAGTAATTTAGCAGAAAATTTTAACCAAAATGTCAATAATACACACACACACAATTTTTTTTCTTTTTTTAATCAGTTTGAACAAATTTAAAGTAAAACTTCTAAAATTCTACACAAAAACAAAAAGAAAACAAGTTTAACTATAAATCAACAGTAGTTTTACAGCTGTTTAATAATTTTTCAAAATGAAAAAGTTTTTAAAAAATAATAAAAATTTAAGAATAAAAACACTAATAATAATAACAAATTTAAGAATAAAAAACACTAATAATAATAATAATAATAAAAGTAAAAATAAAATAAAAACACTACTAAAAGTAAAAATTGAAACCACCTGAAAAACTGGTTATATTCTATTTATAGAATTTTTTTCATTTTTTAACATTAAAAATATATTCCCAAATAATATTAAAACATTATATTAAATTTTCATAATTCAAAAAAAAAAAAAAAAAAAAAAAAAAAAAAAAAAAAGCCAGTTTTATTTGCCTACCTGATAGTATCATTTTCTTTGAGAATAAAAAGAATCATTGGCAATGCATTCTTGTAGTAAAATCATAAGTAATGTATTTACATTACATACATAATAGCTGTATTCTGCTAATGCTTTTTTTTTTATCATCTCCTCCCAAGCAAAGCAGTAAAGCCACTAAGATGCAAAGAGTCACTGAGTATGAGAGAATATGAGAAAAAAGAAAACGTTATTACAGAGAGTGAACAATAAAAGAACAGAAGAATTAAGACAAAAGATAATGATTGAAATTTCATTTTAATTTTTGGAAGTTGAATGGAAAGCAAGAAACCAGAATAGAGTTCCAGAAGTGAGAAGTACAAGAGAAGAAACTGTTAGCATAGAACTTAAAGCCATTTCAACTGTAAGATGAGACTGTCACCAATCTAGTAGTATGCTTAAATTTATAGTGTCAAGGTACCATTGAGAAAAGCTCATCAGAACAATCACCATGAAAATATTTATAGAAAAGTCACAGGGAAGGTGTTATGGCAGTGAGAAAGTGACTGAAGCTGAGGTGCCAGGTCAGGACAAATAACATTGCAAACTTTTCTTTGTATTTTATCTAGAATCTCTAAACACATATAGCAGAAGCACCAGACCAGATGTGGCAGTAATATTCAATGCATGAACGAATGGTAGACTTATAAATGTCTCAGATCAATTCTGATAAGAGTTGTCTAGCACAATGCAACAAACCAATTTTCCTTGCAGCAGACCTAGAAATTGTTACAATATAATTTTTTCACTTCAGGTCAGTGGAAAATGTTAGAAGGTGCAATAAGTCACTCACCTGGAGGTTAGCATCAGATAAAATGCAGAAACTGTTCTCTCAGATGATTAAAAGAGTGTTTTGGAGGTGTTAAAAGTAACAAGCCATTTCTTGCTCCAGTTAACAATAGACTGTAGGTCATTTTTAGATCAGCTACCAATTTCATCTAATCAGGCTCATCAAACTCACTATTAAGATAAGAGTAAATAGTTGTGTCATATAAATACTAAGTTGAGAACTGATGATATCAGGAAGGTCGTTGATGAAATTAGGAACAATGTAGGTTCAAAAACAGAGCCTGGGTGAACATCTGCATCAATGTAAAAAAAAAAAAATAATCTAGAAGAGTGGTTTGCATTTCTTTCTGATCATTGATTATTCTATTGTAGTATGATACTGAAATAGACAGTGCATGCAGTTCAAACAA
Source organism: Acanthosepion pharaonis (assembly GCA_903632075.3). Lineage (NCBI taxonomy): Eukaryota > Metazoa > Mollusca > Cephalopoda > Sepiida > Sepiidae > Acanthosepion > Acanthosepion pharaonis. Next base: position 890,198 of record CAHIKZ030000688.1, read on the forward strand.
AATATTAAGGAAGCCAAGTGCAACACACAGTTCACCTAAGGTTAGTCCCTGTCGTCAAATGCAGAAGTATGCATCCTCACCCCTGCATCTAGTATTGCAACTGTGAGATCAAGAAAGTAGGAGAGGTAGATATATAAACCACCACCCCCAGAGATGATGAGGTAGTTTCTGTCAGACATTACAGAGAATGTAGGGTACAAAGGTCAGACTGGGAAGTAGGGTATGGCAGGGTTCACACCACAGACTGGCTTAGAGTAACTGATGAAATAATGGAGTGAATATAATGTTAAATAATGAAAATTCAAGTCTTGTGTTATCATTTTATCAGCACCCTGCACTTCATTATATTATTTTTCCACAATCTAAATGCAATTCTGTTGTAAATCAGCTTCATTATATTTTTATAGTATTATTATTTATTTTAAATGTCTCCTTGGATGATCCTTGAATAAACATTATATTAAATGTTTAGAATCAATAATCATGTTTTTCCCTTGCATTCCAAAAGACTTGGAACAATTTATGTTGCACTGTCTTATATATATATATATATATATATATATATATATATATATATATATTATTTTATATAAAAATTATAACATAAGTATGTTATAAGATCACTACTAAAAAATAGCCATTTTGTTTCAACACATTCTGTGTCTTCTCACAAATGGCTATTTTTAGTGATCTTATAACATACTTATGTTATATTTTTTATAAAAAATAATTATATCTCTCTACTTTGTATTGAGCACTCTTTTAAGAATAGTAATTGTTGGTTATTGGAATTCATTCCGTATATACCAATTATATACTTTGATATATATATATATATATATATATATATATATATATATATATATATATATATAAGAAAAGTAGAAAATATAGGTGTCAATAAAAGAAACAGCCCAAAGTAGCAAAACTATAAATTAGAAGCCAAAATCAGGCAAGTACAAATATGGCAATATCTCGGAAGTGTTTTAACAGAGGCTGGGGAAAAAAAAAAAAAAAAAAAGAGACAAAGAAACCAAAAGGTGTATTGGAATAGTAGAAAAATACACCTTTCAAAAGCTAAGCAATGTATTAAGAAATAGAAAAATTTCATATATATATAAAAAAGAGAGAGAGAGAGAGATATTGATTGATGGACAGTTATGTAATATTGGTCCTCCTATATGGTAGCGAACACTGGCGGTTCTACAGAAAAATGCAAAGATTTTTGATTCTGGCCAGTACCAAAATCCAAGTGTTTATGAATAAGATAGAACTGTCAAAGAAATTTCATGATATCACCACCTTGTTTGTAAATTTAGCATTTTCATACACCTCAAAATATTAATATTCTAAAATTATGATTAAAATAAGTATGTAGCGAGGAGTCTTAAATACATAACCTGTGGGAAAACCATTTTCATGAACAATACTTTCCTCAAAATTTTAATAAATTTGTTCCTTGTTTCTTTATATAATTTTACAGCAGCAGTATTAAATTAGACCGATCTACCAAGTGCCAACACATTGTCATTCCATTCTAAGGTCAATGACAATGTCTGTTCTTGTTTCTCTCCAGAGATGGGAAGAAAACTTGATTTTCATGCAGAAGGAGGTGTCCGGCATTAATTGGTGCAGAACATGGGTTTTGCTTTGCATTCTGACAATTGAGGATTCTTGGAATACATGAAAAATATTGCCTGCCAGCATGTCCTTTCTATTTCCCTTTCTTTCTTTCCCCTGCCATCTCTTTCACAATTTGTATCACTCAAAAATACCAAACATTTACCATATTACATAAGGGTATAAGATACACCCCAATTTCAGCAGAGCAAATCAAGAAAAAATCAGTAAACCTACATATGGCATATAAGACACAGAGGAATGTTAAGATATTTTTAGCAAAAAAAAAAAAAAAAAAAAGTAGTGTGCCTTATATACCGTCAAATATGGTAATTAAGTTTGTCCATGAAACCTTGGTTGTGAACCTGTCACTAAGAGATTTTGTGGCTCCCTGTTTGGAAACATGGCTACAGTGTTGGCTACCCACAAATTGGGAAGTTTGTCCCCTCTCCATTGGTACTACCCTGGCAATGATGGTTCTTTTGTGCCCTTGAGTTTGAAACCTCTGATATAGTTATCTGATGGTCAGGAGTTCCATCCTAGATCAAGTAGTGAAAGTCTGATACATTTTTCAGTGAGGAAAAGAAAACATGTCATCAAGACAAATTAATGGCCAATAATTTATGATGGAGCTATTTTAACTACAGCCCCTTTTCCACAGATGCAATAGCACAAACCTATCACTATTTTTTTTTTAATCAAGTTAACCCCAAGCAAGGCAGTAAAGCCACTGAGTCACAAGGGGTTACTGGGTGTGGAAGAGTTAGAAACAAACATTCCTTAGGAGCAAGAACAAAAGAAGAGTAATCAGGAGGACAGTAGAGAGTGACATTGCATTTAAATTTTTGCAGATGAAAGTTGTCTTGAAATTATGGTTTGGTTGTTTTACCACCATATTAACCCTTGTGGCTCATTTAATGCTGAAAATCAGATTTTTATTCGATAATATTTTAGGAAGTTTTAAGTTTTATAATTTATAAAGTATAGTTGAAAACTGGTTGTATAGTTCATCTAAGTGAAGTTGTCTGGCTTAAAGGTTAGTCAAAATGGTTTTTACATTAATGTTTTTGTGAAGTTCCTTAAGACTATTCACCTCATAAAAGGCATTTATAGAGGCAAATTTGTCACAGTCCATCATAAAATGTTTTATGGTGTATATCTCCTGGCATACTATGCATTTAGATGGAACCTCATCTTTTAGAAGGAATGGACACCTCAAGGCAGTGTAATGGTTAGCAAGTTTGTCTCGTTAGAACAATTAAGACTGAGTAGTGAGTTTGATCCTCACTGGGTGCCCCTACCTTCGGCCTGGTGCCACATGTAAGCTACGCTCAGAAAATCACCATCTTTTAGAAGGAATGAACATGTGATGTTGGTACAACCAATTCTGATTCTTACTAAGACTACTTCTTTTCTTCAGGAAAGACTGGGAAAGCATGGAGCTGGAAGGGAGTTCCACAAGTGAAATGTGATGTGTGAGAAAAGAAACTGTCAGCATAGAATTTACCATTACATCTAGCTAACTCAACTGTAAACTGGTGAGACCTAGTCACCAGCCTAGTACTGTGCATAAATTCAAAGAGTCTTTAAAAAAAAAAGTTTCCATTGTAAATGTTCAGACAAGTTCCATTCTGTAGTGCCACCAGCTCAGACCAAAGCAAACTTGCTACATCCACAGGATCGAATCACCCTCATTTTCTATATATTACATTGTTAAGGAGGATACTCTACACTAAGGTAGATAGACCCCCGCTCCCAACCAAGAACTGCTACTTTGTAGAAAAGACTCCCATGTGGATGCATCTTTAAATACAATATTAACCCATCCAAGTTTAGGATCAATCATTATCTATCCACATCCTTATAATCTTCACTCTGTATTTCCTCCTCTCATGTTCATATCATGCACCTCATTCAGTAACCCCTCTACCTTTAGTGGCTCTTGGGCCTTGTATTGAATGAAAATTAGTATAAAAAAAGTCATAACAAAGACACCAGAATAAGAATGATCTATCTTAAAACACTAAAAATGATTTGATCCAAAATAGGTGGGCCATACTTGTGATTCTGTGCCAAAATTAAGCTTACTAATTTAAAATACTGTCTTCATGTAATGATTAACAAACATATTTCAAACATCATTACAAACTCAGTTATGAATTTCAGATTCACTGGGTGCCCTATGTTTGTGGTCTTGTACCAAAACTAAGCTAATTCTAGTAAATAACTAATTATGTCATCTGAATGAAAAAGTTAAAAAATCTATGAAGCATTTCAAATTATGACAGGTACTTACAAGAATATGAAATAAGTCAAATTCCAGTCAAATTTGTTGCCATCACATTGATGCTTTTAGAAAAGACATGAACCTACTTCTCCTCCCAACAGATAAAAGGTTTTTACTGTTTCAACAAGTTTCTCAAATTTTTGTTTACTTCCTTTTAGCAGACAACAACAGAACCATCTTCTGAATGCAAGATTTCATTTAGCATAAAAACTGAATGAAATGCTTGACTTAAAAAAAACTTCTGGAACAAAACAAAGGAGCATCTGCATGAATACAATTTGATTGTGGTAAAATGAAAATATAATTAAAGACCAAGCACTAAAAATATTGTAAAATGCTTCTAAAATCCAAGTAAAACAGTGTTTTATTTCAAAGCAATCATTAAAGATATTTTGATGCAATTTTTTTTTTTTGTTTTTGGTTACTTAGATGACAAGGTTGGTGAAAATCAGGAAAATATTTACAAATATAAACTTCCACTCAATTTTATCATCAATTTTTTGTCATATTTCTCAGCTCATGCACAAGTATATATGGTAAGAAGATTTAGTGTCCAATAACAATACAAGTTCATTTCAGAAATCTGGGCAAAACTTTTAAAATACTAAAAACAGGACAAGTCATAAGTAATTTCCAATTTTTGCAAACCAATTGGAATGACATGTAGAACACCCTAACCAAACATTCCTTAAATGTCTCATAACAAGTGATGAGAAATGGGTTGCATACAACAATGTTTAATGCAAAAGATTGACAAGGATAAATCTCAATCCACTCCAAAAGTTGGAGAAAGGTAAGTGTGTGTGTGTGTGTGTGTGTGTGTGGTGGGATTGTCAGGGTGCTATTCATTTAGAATTCTTAAAATACAATGAAACACTAAATGCACATTTATATGTCCAGCATTTGCAACATGTCCATAAACATTTGGTCAAAAGTACTTTGTACTTGTTAATTTAGAAAAGTTGTTCTCCATAACAATGCAAAGTCACATAGAGCAAGAACAACACAGGAAAAAAAAAAATTGAATGCAGTTGGTCTCCTCTATCCCTCCCGCCATATTCACCTAATTTTGCACCAACCAATTATTACCTTTGTTCGATTGCTGCAAAATGCTTTGATAGGAGAAAAAGTTTCTCTAATGAAAACAAGTTTTAAGAGTTCAGCAAAAACTTTTTCACATCAAAACATGCAGAATTTTACTCAAAGATATCAAAGAGCTGCTTGATAAGTGGCAACAAGTCATTACAAATAATGGTGACTATATAACTAAATAAATTCTAACTTTATTTTTTTTTTAAGAATGTTAATAACAAAAATAAATTATTTGACTCAATCTAATACGTTAGTTAGCCATCATTGTATTGGATGTTAGTAAATTAGTTTATCAAAAAATGAATTTAAAAAATGTAAAAATTGAGAAGCTGGGAAGAAGTGTGTTATGGTAAGATTTTTTGGTTCTTACTAAATGTTAACCCAGTACGATGCCCAAGAGCCACTGAAGGTAGAAAGGTTTTTCTATTGTTGTAAGAGGAAAAAGTACAGATTTTGTGGCTATGTAAGAAAAGTACATATTTCTACATATTTAACCCTAAACTTAAAGAGATTAAGTTTGTGATGATTGTGGAAGCATTCTTTCAGGAGTCTGTCCCAAAAAGTTGCAATTCTCAGGAAGAAACAGATTGAAAAATGGAATACATAAGTAATGAGGATGATTCGACCCTTTGTAAAAAGATTTGGGGCTAATAACAATAATTGTTTACTTAAAAATTTTTGTCATTGCAGGTCTCAGCTGTAAAGGTCTGAAGTGGTGGAACAAAGGCATATAGCTCTTTAGAACATTTGACATAGTAATAGAGTAGTAAATAGTTAGCAATGTTTTGTCTGTGGGAAAGAAACTAAGACCGAAAATAACTCATAACCCACAAGGGCACATTAAATGTTTTTGAGCTCTGTCAAGACTGGAAAGTGAGGATTGAGACAGGTATTAGTTTTGGTCTAAAACGGAACAGGTACCCAAGGAACCACTGAGGTGCAGGAGGTACAGAATATCTAATATCTTTCAACACAAAAACAGATTCCAACAGACCCACACATTTCTCCTCAACCCTGCCCACTCACTGGTTGTGGTGGTTTGCAGGTTTGAAAGGTAGGGGTAGAGGGATGGATGAGTATTTTTAAGGGAGAGGTGAAGGGCGGTGGATTAAAAAAAAGATAAAGATTGTGGAGGGAGAGTACTTTTTTTTTTTTTCATTTCTGAGAGGGGAGAAAAAACAGCATGAAATTTCACTAGTCAGAAAAGGAAGTCAAAGAGATGTTACTGGAGGAGTTTGGCTTAAATGTCAGGGAAAATGTTACCATGTTACCAAACTCGCAATTCTTGGCAAGGAAATTTAGTGATGCTCACATGCTAGAACAAATTTGTAAGCCTCGCAATTGTAAAACTGACATGGTTACATATAATTAGATTGACATAAAACCCAATCCACAAACACACACTGACTGACTATACTGATACGTGCGGAATAAGAATGTGTACACATGCACAAATATAAACACTTACAGAATATATATATATATATATGTGTGTGTGTGTGGTAGGATAAGGAACAAATAGGAAATGTTTATAAATTTAACTTGTTTCACTTTTATTTAAGCTTCATCAGAAATGAAATATGGAGGAAAAAAGTTTTAGTATTTTTTCTCCTCTATATTTAATTTTCAAAAAACAAAATTATAAACATTTCACCGTCATTCTTTCAGATTCTAATCCATATTTGATCTCACAATTATATATATATTTTATCATCTTCCCTTTGACTTCTGTAATTGTAGGGTGGATCTGAATGCAGAATCCACACAAACTCTTCCACAATGGTCTATCAAAGGCAGCCATCAACAATTCTGTTATAGTCATACCTGTCCATAGGCTCTCATGTGTTGTAATGGGTCCAAACCATAGCATTTTTCCCGGGGCCCCACAAAACTTTCAGCCCTTTTCCACACAAATTCATTGTTTTTTTTTTTGTTCGCAATAGAAAATGCCAAGGAGTTTTCTCATGCATTTGTTCCCAAACACTTGGATCCTTCTCTCTGTATCTGCCAACAGTGTCCACATTTCACATTCATTTAGGAGAATAGAGACTACCAGTGATTTGTACAGTATGATCTGTACTTTGTTTTTTATATATATATATATATATATATATTGTGGACATGAAAATGAGACTAACCTCAGTTCTCGGCATAAGAGATTCGTTTTTGTGTCTGGCGTGTAGGGCAGTAATTGGTCGAAGAAAGAAAACCACCACCATTACGGTGAGTCGAACTTATGGAAATGCGATCTCGTAGCTTGAGGATTGGCGAGAGGGAGAACTTGGGCGTATGCAAATTGGTTGGTGTTCGCTGGGATAAATGTGGACGGCGGGAGACCACTCGAGAGAGTTGTGTGTAGCGAACTACGAGGCGGTGTTGGAACATTTGAGTGCAAAGATCTGTGGAGTTATTTGTAGCTGGATTGTAGCTGTCGTTAAGCTGAGGAGTGTTTCGGAAGTAGGCGGTTGCGGGCCAACCGTTCCGTCCTATTGTTTGGACCTAATTTTTGAGACCAACCTGTTCCCTTCCTATTTTTGGACGAATTTTGCGATATATATATATATATATATATATATATATATATATATATGGCTGTAAGTCAAAACACAAAACTTCTGTATTTTTTGGCACCTCTGACTCCTCTTTATGTAATTAAGTGATTATGGCCTACAAACCTCATAAAATGCATATGTTCCTAACTTGAGTAATCCTATATTTTAGGACTGGTTTATATCAAAGAATAAATATATTGTGGCTTTTATATCATACCTATTCATTCAATATTTTCTAACAGAATTAGAGACAAAATCTTTGAAAGGATATAGAAGAAATAAAAATGCTATAATGCAAGACTTTTCATATATATATATATATATATATATATATATATATATATATATATATATAGATAGATAGATAGATATCTCTTTGCAAATAAGAAATAAGTACAGAACAAAAATAAAACTACTTTATAACAGAAGTTGAAATTCGTCTTTTACAGGATGTAAAAAGCATAACAAAAATAAAAATTCTATAAGAATTTTTTTTTTTTTACAAATACAAAATAACAACGAAGAAATAAAATGTTTTTAAAAAAGAAGTTGAGATGAATTTCTTTAAAGGAAATAGTAAATATACAGAAGAAATAAAAATTCTGTAAGACTTTTTACATAAAGTGTAAATTCAACTGGAGTCTGAGTTACTATAGGTTTTACCAACTGAATCCAGTGACCCTTTAATTGATTCTGACTCCATCTCCACAGCCGTACACATATGTATACACACTAAAGAGTGACCAACAGACAACTTATCAAAAGACCTAACACCTTAGACAAGAAAAAAAATCTCAAACAAGGAAAGAGAAAAGAGACCAAAAGGTAAACATCTACTTACTCAGTGAAGTGCTCAATGGCCAGATTATCTAGACAGCAAAAATTACTTTACAACATCAGTGCTTAATAACAGACAGCCAGAGTCATTAGCAGAGTTTCACAATCATGATCTTCAGATGACTAGTATTCTTTATTATTATTTTTGTTTCCTATTTTTTAATACTTTACTTAACTTTTGGAAGGCATCTTTCACTATTCCAATGCACCTTTGGATTTCCAGCACTCTGAAAACACTTCCTAGATATTTAAATTTTTGTACTTGCTTGGTCTTGTCATTTCTAATTTGCATGTTAGTCTCTTTTTGTTTTTGTGTTTTTTACAATTGGTGTTCAATGCTTTCTTTTCACTTTCCTTTACTTCCTTAGGAGAATTTTACTATCACGACTCCTGGTGAGTTAATACTATATATGTGAAAACCCTGTATTGGGACACACAAAGTGAACATTTAATTTGTTATAGGTTTGACTACTGTTTACCAAACTTACACTTCTAGAAGAAAAAGAATATCTGTTGACTAAATGGAATTGATAAATACATAGTGTTGATAATTGTCAAAGAATGAATTCAAATAAATCTAAGAATGGAAGCTAATAATTTAAATAAGATGACCTCACCTATTATTGTGCTAGTGCCACCTTCAATAAGCAATTATATTGTTACAATCAACAGTAGATAAAGTAGTAACAATAGTTCAATTATAGTGATCAAAGTGATCAATAAGGCCTGAGGTCTACTTGTCAAAATATAGTGATGAGATTGCATCACTGCTTTAGTTAATCAAGCATATATAATTTTATTTATTCAAAAATTATAACAAACATGTTATTAAAACCACTACAAAAATAGCTATTTTGTTTCAACACTTCTAATGTCTTCTCAAGTGATGGTGTTGAAAATGTAGAATAATGTCATATTTGTTCTACTCTGTATTGAGTACTCTTAAGAATAGCATTTTTGGTTATTGGAATTTTATTCCGTATCCAATCCTATACTTGGAGATTATATATATATATATATATATATTAAATCAAGATCACCCCTTGCAAGGCAGTAAATCCACAAGGGGTTACTGGGTGTGTAAGAATTAGAAAAAGAAACATTACTAATGAGCAGGAAGAGAAAAGAGTAATCAGGAGGATAGCAGATAGCAACTGACATTGTATTTAAATTTTTGAAGATAAAATTGGCTGAGAAGCATGGAAATTATTATCTATCTCAAGGATTACATGCCAAGCCATCAAGAATCAAAGCTATTTGTTGTGCTTTCTCTCTCATATAATATATATATATATATATATATATATATACACACACAAAAATTGGGATCAAATATGGATTAGAATCCTACAGAATGATATGAAAGAGTAGGATAAGGAACAAATAGAAAATGTTTATAAATTTAACATGTTTTGCTTTTATTTCTAAAACTGAACTAATTACAAAATGTATTAAATTTATAAACATTTTTGAATTGTTTCTTTATATATATATATATATATATATATATATATATATATATATATATATATATATATATATATATATATATATCTCTATCTCTTTTAGTGTTGACTTTCAGTCATCAATGTTTAGCTGGCTCATTACAATCTTTAAGAAAATATGCTATTGGTATAACTTAGATGCTAAAATGATTCCTTTAAAAATATCTGTGCATGAAATAAAAATATATGTCTAAGCATTAGTGTGCTTATGTATCTCTTTGTGAATTTTTAGTTTAATTTATTGTACTAATATGATCAGTACTGCTGACTGATATCATATTTCCTCAACCCTACCCCAGTCACACTTCTCACCTCAACCCTCCAGTCAACAAGTTAAGGCTTCCATTTTCTTTGATTTTCATTGACTTTAAGTTGGGCCAAATTTAATTTTCCCTTTTTCAATTGATACACTAAAAAAACTTATACTGTACAGAATAAATTATTTAAAATGTACATTTCAAAACAATAAGTTGAAATAAAAATGTGTTCTTTGAAAAACAGGTCATTAGATTTTTAAAAGATTACTTATAAAATTAAAGCAAGAAATACATTGTTTATTAAGTATCTTTTCAGCTTGAAAGGGCTCAGATCTACAGATTAACTAGCCACATTAATTTTAGTTCATTTTTTTATTTTTATATATATATATATATATATATATATATATATATATATATATATATATATATATATATATATATATATATATATACTTACTTACTTTCTTTCTCAACAATATCAATGAAATGTATTTTGGTCAATATTTTGAGGCACAGAGTTGAAACAATTCATTTTGGATCCAGCTGAAGTCAAGAATGAAAGTGACACACTACAAAAGATTTTTGTTGCTTTGAAATATATATACTTGAATGTTGACTTGCTCAGGCTGAGCTTGACAAGCCTAACCCCTGGCATTATCACAGATATACAGATATATATATATATAACAGTTTTGGAGGAAAGATTTATGACAAAGTGAAAAAGGTCTTTGTGTGACATATTTCATCACTTAGAACTTCATCAGACTGTGTTTGTTTACAATGATGCAATTACACATTGGCACAAACAAGAAACATTAAAAACATTTTTTCTAAATGAAAAAATTCTCAATGTGTTTTGGGTACATAATCTAGCCAATTATTTTTTCTTTTTATTTCCATCATCTTTGCTGTTAAATATCCCACATTGTGATAACAGAAGATCTGTCTAGAATGGTAAAATGTTATTGGAACCTGAACACAAATTTACCGTGGATGAACTAACAATTAAAGCACTTTCTAAACATTTGTTTTGGTGAATTATTTTCTCTTAGAGTAGCATTTTTAATGACAAAATTGTGGTCAGGCTTGTTACAGTGAGCAACTAATGTGTTTAATGTGGTTTTTTAAAATGTCTCGTGTTCATATAATCTTTTAAACTTCTTGAGGTTTCTCTAATATATTCTTTCTGGCAATCCTTGCAGGTGATGGAATAAATTTCTCCTTCATGTTTATATATAATATATATAGTAAATATTTGGACAATACCTGGATGTACCCAAAAAGTACACATACACATTAAAATATTTGCCATAGAGCAATGGCTAGCACAGCCTTGTGCTAGCTTAAGCTGTTCTTTATAATATTAAATGTGTGTGTATATAAGTTTTAGAGAGTTAGAAAATTTTCCCCTAAAAATTAAAAAATAAATGTCTCCCTCCCACTGCACCTCTTAAGTACCTAGAGTGTATATGTTTTATAGCATCTAGAAGTAAATAATGATACTATTATTATTCTTCTATGTGTCATGTCCCTTAAGGACATTCATGATCATGGCTCTCCACAATTTTCTGTCCTTTGTAGCTCTCAATGCATTTTGTTTGTGTTATCCCTCTTAAACAGTGCTCTGCCATCCATTTACTAAAGCTCGCTAGATAGATTATGCATATTTTCTTTTGTTCCTCTTGCCTTACATCTGTCTTATGAATATCAAATTTTTCAAACCCTCTTTCCTCATTAAATTCCCTAGGAATTCCAACTATCTCTTCCTAATGTTAAGTATAACTTGGAACCGTACATACCTTAACATATTCTTAGAACATGTTAATGATGTTTTTCTTTGCTATGGAACATGATAGATACAGTTTGTTCTCCGTTCTTACCTTCTTACTGGGGACACTTAAGGAGTTCTGTTACCTGAATGCTTGACACCATCCCAACAAAGGCTAGCTGCCAAAATTGGACTTGCCGAAAATAATGAACAGATGGAAGATTAAGTTCTGATTTTGAGTGCAACAGTTAGCTGACATTCTTTTTACTTATAGAAAGAACTGTAGAGACTCATGCTGTCTGTAGTTTTGAGAGGAAGTCATTATGTTATTCCACAAATAATGAATTGAATAAATAGCTTTTTAATTTCTTTGAATTTTACCAATATCGATAAACTAAAAATGTTTTCTTAAAAATATTTGATCTGATACATCATAAATGTATGACCTTGAAAACCAAAGTAGACATAACAAATTAAGAAAAAGATATCAACCTATTTATCTTGGGATTAATGTGCTGTGTTACACGTAAAATCCAGAAAAGGCGCATTTTCTGAAAAGAGCACAAAAATCTGATTACTGTTATTGCAAGTAAAGGGAATGTGCAGGATTTTGCAGTTTGCATGTGGGGGGGGGGTAAGCAATGTCCCATGTGAGTTGAGAAGGTCAAGTTCAAAGTTGCAAAATCCATCTAGATTAAGATACAGAAGTAAAAAGGAGTAAAAAGAAAAGTGAAGAGGCAAGCAGAGAGAAAAAAAACTAGGCAAATAAACAGATGAGAGAGAGAGAGGCAGGGGAGAGAGAGAGGCAGGGGGGAGAGAGAGAGGCAGGGGGGGAGAGAGAGAGGCAGGGGGGAGAGAGAGAGAGGCAGGGGGGGAGAGAGAGAGAGCAGGGGGGGGGAGAGAGAGAGAGGCAGGGGAGAGAGAGAAAGAGGCAGGGGAGAGAGAGAGGCAGGGGAGAGAGAGAGAGGCACGGGGAGAGAGAGAAAGGCAGAGAGAAGCAAAGGCAGAGAGAGGCAGAGAGAAGCAAAGGCAGAGAGAGGCAGAGAGAAGCAAAGGCAGAGAGAGGCAGAGAGAAGCAAAGGCAGTGAGAGAGAAAGAGATAAAAATAACAGAGAAGTTGTTGCCAAAACTGAGTCTATCTGTACTCCTAACATTTTCATTACTTCAATTTCATTAACACTCCAACCCTTCCATTTTTTTTAATCTTCATGCTCTACTAAACACTGATAGAGTTAATTTTTTTTCCTTATATTTGATGGGATTTCAATATTAAATTATATCCTGAGCAATTATAAGGATTATCCCACCAACATGCATGAAAAGAGGTTAATCATTGCAAAGTATTATCAGTGGGCCATCTCTTCTGCAAATGTTCCTCTACCAAAGTTGGATTCATCCAACATATTATAATATCATACAAAAACCCTTTTTTTCTAGCAGTGCTTCCTATCTCAAGTACCAGACATAACACTGACAGTTTGATGATCACATTTGTAGAAGCACTGATCATCTAGTTGAAAACCTGATATCAATCCCTGATAAATGATGGCTCCTCAAGTACGATGTCCCTTCAAAGGCTATCATGGCTTTCAACAGTTTTCTTTCCTTTAATATCCATAAACAGAATTTCTATGACTGTTCTTAGAAAAGATAGCTACTGAATTCAGTTTGCTTTCTCCTAAACTGGTTGCTAAAGAGCCCAATCTACACTGCTATTTAGTCCATTAAAGGAGGATGAAAGAGAAAAGATGGACTCCTACCTTTTCAAAGGGCATTATTATGAAGTGAATAAAACTTTTGCTAAGAATTTGAACTGAAATCACAACTTCCATTTTCTGTACTGTTGACCCTTATTTTACCTCCAAATGAATGATGACCAGCTCAAAAATAATCCATTTTTTTTTTAAACTAAAAGAAAAATGCAGTTTCTATTCATTCTATTCCTTAGTTCTCATTAATAAATGTTTTTATCCTAAGTTATATGTTACTTTAAACATCATTTTAGTGAGAAGACTTACTTGCTTTTTTAAAAATTGTAAAAATGAATGTTTACCGACCTAGGCATAGAAAGTCTTATAAAAGAAGGCATATATTCCTTTCTGGAGAAACCACCTTTAAAACGGGCATACATTATTATTCAGCCACAAAGGTCTCTACAGCATTCCATATATATATATATATATATAATATGAAAGTGTCTAAGTGGTTTTAAGAATTATATAATCCTTTCTTTAAAATATATTGCATCTTGACCCCTTCAAGTTTAGAGTTAGCTGTTATCTTTCCTGCATTGCTCCAAGAACTTTACTTTGAGCACTTTCTTACATAAATACAACACTGCATAGCAACCCTCTACCTTGAGTAGTTCTCAGGCATTATATAGAGTGAACACCAGTTAAAAAATAAGTGAAATTATATATACTTTTCACTTTTTCCCAAAAAAATTAAGAAAAGAAAAATTACAAGTGAGAACCACCAATAGAGTGATAAGAAAAACCAAAAAGGAGTAAAAACAAAGAAAAAGAAGAGAAAGAAGAAAAAAAAAACAATCACCAAATTTACATAACTATTTTAATAACACAGCAAATATGTGCTATTTCCATATCAGGAATTTTCACAAAAATGGGAATCATTTACATGACATCATTATTCATACATAGTTACATGAAAAAAAAAAAAAATAATTTCATTTTCTGCATTTTATTCTGTGAAAGTATAATTAAATCAATTCCTAAATAGTAAATATATATATATATATATATATATAAAGATTAATCAAGTGTTTGACACTTTTTTGGGCTGTCTGATCTGTTCTGGTGACAGTGATTGGTTTCATAACCTGAAACATAATAGGAATACATTATCCACTCTAAGGTTTGATTATGATGACAATATCGATGCCATGTTCATATATCCTCACATGAGAACCTCCTTCCTTCCTTTCTTATGACTCAGAACCTGACTCAACAATTTCTGATATTAAATCCCAGAAGCAAATCTGCCACTTGCTATGCCAAAAGTAAAACATATGGTGACTTGACTGAATTTAACAGACATAAGAAATTGGGTTTGATAAAAATTATACTGACAAGGCAACAAAAGTTTGCTTTCTTGATGATTACTTGGTTAAAATGTTAATGCAATATATGATTCATGCCAGGAAAGATCACAGGTCTAAATTGAATTTAATGCCCATCAGGATCATTTGATCTAAGGAGAGTTTATTTGTGATGACCCCCAATATGTACTCGGTTCACCTTCTGAGAGGCCAAAATAAGTTTTATACTCAATGTCACCTCAGAACGTCAAAGCATGTAGAGTTAGCTAAGAAGGTGACATCAAAGCCATCAAGTGCTGAATTGGGCCTCAAAGGTGCACCAACTTATAGAGGAAGTTAACCCAGCTGAACTTAGGATATAGATCCATCAGACAACCAGAAGACATGAAGTTATAAGAACACCCAACCTACAAGTAAAAAAGCAGACTACTCATATTCAAAATCAAATGTTCAAGGAAAAACCCAAAACCACATACCTTTGATTCAGTTGATGTCAATTTGATTAAATCCAGAAGTAAATAAACAATTATTTCACAAAAAAAAAAATTTAGTCTCTTATTGTTATCCAATGTTACAGACATATCATTACATTAATACTAAGGTTAAAATGATTTTAAATGTGGTTTGAATGCTGATGTTATTTACAAACTCTCCAGAATCTATCTTACATATTTCTAAATCTGCCATTTGTCCATGCATTGAGTATTGCTGCCACATCTGGTCTCTTGTTTATATGTATTTGGGCATTCTTGATAGAATACAAGGAGGAGTCTACAATTGTTCCTGGGCTTGCATGTCAGATTCAGTCACTTTTCCACTGCCATATCGTCCTGGGTAAGATGATAAACTACATCCAACAACAAGGCCTCTGATCAGGAGGTTTTGAGGAGCATGGAACCACCTCTTAATTGCTGGTGTTCTCAGGTCCACCCTGACCTTGGGTGGTAGCACCTGTTAGGGTCCCATGTATGGGTAAATAGTTTACCAGCAATAAATTTTTGAAAAGAAAAAAAAAATATTACCAGCAATACATATTTGAAGAAAAAAATATTACCAACAATAAAAATTTTGTTGGCATTAAATAACCCATTGAGGTTGATATGCCTTAAAACAAAACAAACCCACTGCCATAATTTAACTTCCCTGTACCTTTTCTATAAATATTTTCATGGTAATTGTTCTGATGAGCTTTTCTCAATGGTACCCGAACTTTATGAATTCAAGTGCAGTACTGAATTAGCAGCTGGATCTACATTGTTTTACAGTTGAAGTACCTGGAAACTATTCTACAGTTGACTCAAGCTTTGGGAGTGAAACTGGATAAATGAAACTGTTCGAAAGTCATTGATGTGTGCTGTCTAGGATCAAAATGTCACTCCCTGGTACATCTGCTTAAGATCAGTATAGTATCTGTGTACTTTGCTTGGGAGCACAATGTCGCTCACAGGTCTTGTACTTAGCATTTGCAAGCTAATTTTACCATGCTGTTCAAGCAGCAGAATACTGGCATAGCTGATATGTCACTTGTCTTCTTACTTCCAAGTTAGAGGTTCAAATCATGGCAAGATTCACTTGTTAATATTATATATCTCTTTCTTTTAACATGACTGGAAGTTATAGGCTGAGGAACAAAGACATTAAAAAAAATTCATACTGTTTATTATTATATACTAACTTATCCGTAATGTCAACTAATTTAGTTTATTATCAACATATTACATTAATACCAAGATTAGAATGATTTTCAATGTGGTTTGATATTTACTCAATATGATTTCATATGATTGCTGTTCAATGCAGTTATGTTTGTTTAACTTTGATTTGGCTAAGTTTTTATCACTCTTATATGCAGTCGTGTCCATTGTTTTTAGATGTAGCTTAATTGAATAAAATATGATGGTCAGCTAACATGTGCTGTGACCTCTACAGTGTGAACCAAAATAGTGTTGGCAGAATTATTTGTGTATTTAACGGGTGATATCACAGGTAAGATTTATCAAACTAACAATACCCATAAAAAGCAATTCTGTCTTGGATTAGAGCATCTGTATGCCCTGCCTAACCTGCAAATTAATTTTAACTTCTTCATATACTGCATACCTAAAGGTCAGAGGTTCAAAAACACAGCAGAGATCATCTGTTTATTTTGTATCGATAGTATTTTAAATGGGGTATATGAAACCTCAAGTGTTCTGTGACAATGACCCACAATACAAATGGAGGGTTAAATACTTATTTATATTTTGCTAGAAAAATTCAACAAATTATCAACTTTTGGAAGTGTCTGTAAAATATACAAAAATATACATTTTCATCCATGCACAACAAAATTTAAGATAGCCCCAAAGAAATTTGGTCTTGAGACAAGAAAATAAAAGTGGACCCCAGGGCTATGAATGAATAAAAAGGAAAATAGTTAAAAAAAAAAAAAAAATTTATATATATATATATATATATATATATATATATATATATATATATATCTCACCATTGTAATATTAGCACTTAAAAACACACTTGACAATTTTAACATGTGATTTTTATTTTTATTTTACATAAAATTTATTTGAGCAAGTTTTGGAAGATGGATTATTAGTTCTAAGCCTTACTGACAGAACAGAGCTATCATACATATAGTGTAAATACATTGTTAATGGTTTTATTATAGAAATGTAATGAAAGTCAAGACTGTCTCATTAATGATCATTGATTGACGATTCATTTTTGAAATCTTAACACTTTGCATGTTATTTAAAGCCAGTAAATATTTTTAGACTCTAAAAATTTCTTTTGAGGTAATAATGCTTTTGTGATATAAAGTCTTACAAATTAACCCATACCTGGGGGAGAAGAGGTGGATTCATATCTTTTCCAAGGGTATTTATACACAAGTGAATATAATAAACCCAACTGGAATTGGAACTGCTCTCCAATTTACACCACCTTCACATCTAATCTTGCAGCACCTGGTATTGCCAAGTAGTTACTCATTTAGATACTTACCAGTCTCGACATTGCTTAACTCCAGTGATCAAACAGGAACTAGTATTTTCAACATGATGTGGCCACATGTCTTGTTATTGATCAGAAATCAAGGCAAGCATCAATGACAGAATAGAGCTATATATATATATATATATATATATATATATTAGTTAATACAAATAAAATTTGTCAGTTAAGTGACTGATTTATCACCTTGACTCCAAAGAATTGTAGATGAACATTTCTATAATTATTCAATCCATTCTTCAGAAGATGTCAGCAATTAACTGCTGTTTTTCTCATTTGTGGCTATTTTTATACTAAGTATGATGTAATTAATTTATGTGCTATTAAATGGCTTTATTTTTTTTTTTTAAGTCAACACTATTTCCTATTACTATAATTTATATAAAACATTTTTAGTGGGTACACACATTTCAGTTGCTATGCAAGTTTTATTTATTTTTATTTTATTATTTCTGATTAATAACTTAAAAAAAAAAAAAACATAGATCACAACTCAAACAAGTACCCACTAAAATTAATATTTTAAATAATGTTTTTAAATTGGCTCCAAAAGTAGTTTTGTACATTAAGAGAAAATTATTATACATGGTTAAAAAAAAAAGAAAAAAAGTGTGCAATGATTTTTATTAGAAATTTTATGACAAAAAGAAAAAAAGCATTTTATGATTAAATTTTGCTCTCACCAAAATATCCTCCTTTAGCCCTGATTACTGCAGCACAAATTTTTGGCATTTGTTGCAAAATTTTCTCAAAGTATAAGTTTGATAATTGATTCCATTTTTTTTTAATGACTAAGAGCTCTTTCATTCCCCCCCACTCTTCTATCAAGTTCATCCCATGCTAATTCTGTGTGAGGTTCTTCAAACTTTTAAACTGTAGTGTATGTGTTTTATTGAATATTATAGACATATTGTGTCTATTTTTATACTTATCCTTTTGAATTCTCTTATCTGATTAGAGAACTGGAAAGAATCAGTATAAAAATAAATAGATACAATATGTCTAATATTCAATGAAACATGTTTGAATGAAGATGTGCTTCCTATATATCATAAACTACAAATTTCCCATAATTCCTGTTGGAGAACACATTTTCTATGAGATTTCTTGGACATTCAGGCTGGTAAATGTTGTTGATACTGTTTATTATAAACAGACCATTTAAATATTTGTCTCTATAAAAATAATGCATAAACAGAAAATATATTAAAATAATTGTCAGACAATCCATTTCATAAAATATGATGTCATTTCTTTACATTAAGATATGCTTTGAGCAGATATGAATGTTTGAGAGAAAAGGGAAATTCGTAGTTTAAAAAACAGTAATTTGATCTTCCTAACCAGATGCTTCCTCTGTAGCTAAATGATATAGCACATCAGGCTATATGACTGTTTCTTGATATTATATATATATAATATTTTATATATATATATATATATATATATATATATATATATATATATATATATATATATATATAATATTTTATATATATATATATATATATATATATATATATATATATATATATATATATAATATAATATATATATATATATATATTTATGCAAAACTAGGTAATCCGTATGGGTAGACCCAAGGAGGATGATATCCAGAGAGCTCAATGTAAATTCAGAGCAAATATGTTTGAATAAAAACAGACCAATTTAGCGTTATATATATATATATATATATATATATATATATATATATATATATATATATATATATATATATATATATATATGTGTGTGTGTGTGTGTGTGTGGTCATTGATTAGTTTTCACCAGGTCTTGTCCTCATTAACTAATTTTTTTAATTACTTTGTTGAACTTGTCTTTCAGAAATTATTTTGTGATCATTGATTTTCCCAAATGTTCTATCATGGAGTAACTAATTTAAGAGTCTAATTTAATAGTTTAATTTAAAAGAAAGGGCTTTGAACATTTACTAATTAATATAAAATTAAGAAGGTGTTTTTCTTAATTTTAGCCATTCAGTGGATATTAATTTCTCTGTCAGGTTTATACAATGCTCCTTTCATTAGTTATAAAAGGTTATTTACGTGACATGAAAAAGGAAAAAAAAAAAAAAAGAAAAAAGCAATTGATAAGACAGGGTACAAATGAAAATCTTAAAATCACACACACTTGGAAAGAAGCTTCACTCAAATAATTCAAAACTCCTCATCACCAAAATTACCTCACAATAGAAATAGAAAATAATAAAGAAAACAGAAGTAAATTTAAATAATCCAGCCCCTAACGAGTTCCAGAGATTCAAAACTCTCACCGTGAATGCACAAAAGTAATGTTCATCTCCATAACCCTTAAGAAATTTCTTTAATGAAAAGCATAGAGAGAGAGAGAAAAATAAATTTGAATTTGAAGGGACATTATCTCATGCAGTGACAAGAGAGAGCTAAAAGATAAGATAAGCAGTCAAACCAAGTGTGCAAGAGAATTTGACGGACTTGAAAGTTCTGTGGGGAGAGTTTAATGCTGGAACCACGGAGACCGTACAACCAAAAATAAATTTGGCTTTCCTTTCAAAATAAAAATTATATATATATATATATATATATATATATATATATATATATATATATATGAAAAAAAAAGATTGAAAGGAAAAGAATCACGGGGCAGAATGTGCAGAGTTGTGTAAGCATAGGATTCAAATATAGAAACATCAACAGTGCTGGAGGCAAGTAATTATCTTAATGTAAGAGGGTGCCTTGCAGGAGGGTAGTGAGTTGTTGGTGAGAAGGACACTGGTTTAGTAGAAGAAGCTAGTTTCAATTCTCTCCCTCCAACACACACCTATCTTTTCACCAACTGACAGCATAACCATTTTTTCAGTTTAAATATGGATTTTACTTGGTAAGTATCAAAGATTAAATCTAGGAAATCACAGTAAGGTTGGTTTGGCTGGTACCCAGGAATAGTGTCTGAGTATATTGGAAAAGGAAGCCCACAAAAAAGGGCTTTCTACTACAGTCCATTTTTATTTTATTTTTTTTTTTTTTTTTAATATTAAGCAAAAAGGGAAACTATTACTGGGGAGGACAAAAAACTTTCTGGATTTTTAGAGATTCTAACAGTATGAGTGTATGAATGAGTATGAGAGCTGATTGATTTGATTTTTTACAGCTTATCAACCCTTTGTGGATTATTTAAAGCAGAAACATGTTTTGAATTGTAAAAATTTTTGTTTTTTCTTTTATGAGTGAATATTGCATTAATTTTTAATAATTTTTTCATATACAAATTCTACTATTTAACCCATAGTTGTGGGGGAAAGACAAATTCCTATCTTTTCAAAGCATATCTACATGTAAGTGAATGTAACAACCCCAAGTGGAATTTGAACTCTGCTCTCTGATTAAGTGTGTGTGAGTGAGAGAACATGTGAGCAGACATGTAATTATGTGATCATATGAAAATGTGTGCATAAGTTGGCACGATTTCATTTTTCTGTACTGATAACTGTCATGCTAAGTTTAAGTTCTGACAGACTTTGCTTTATTCACCTTTAACCCTTGGAAAAGATGTATGCTTTGGTTGGCAGCCAGTCTAAGTGAAAGGAAACCAGAGTTCAAATTCTTACTGCTATATTGTTATCTTTGGAAGAAGAAAAAAAGTCTAAAATATAAATCCTACCCAACAGAGCCCCTAAGGCTTTTGGATGGTGCACAGCATCATCTTCTAGACATACCTGCAGCTGTGTCTGGACCAAACTGTATTGGTGCTTATTTTCTCCCAATACAAGTCTTAAGAGCCACTCATGGTAGAGAACTTAGGGAGGCGGGGGCAACGAAAGAAAGTAAGGATGGAATAGAGGGAAGGGGCAAGAAGAAATTGAAGAATGAATTTAGGGGGTGAAAAAGAATGTGCAAGTAAGGAATTAAGGGGTGGGTCAAAAAACAATGATTGAGGGAGGAACTATGGGAGCAAATAAAGAATAAGTGAAGTAGGAATTATAAAGTTTGCAAAAGGAATATGCAAGGAAGAGATAAAGAAGAAAAATGACTGACAGGTGCTAAAAGAGAAGCAAAAGAAATTGGTAAACAAAAGATGACTGAATAAAAACACTAAAATATGATAATTACTCAGCTTAGGTAAGATTGACACAAGATTTTGTTTTGAGCAGTAAGTAAAAATTGAACTTAATATCAATCTTGATGACAGGAAGTCACTAACCACATGATCCATAAGTGTTCAAGAACAAAGAAAAAAAAACTATGATGCTTCATGAAGGAAAAAAGAAAAAGAAAAAGAAATGGGAACAAGAATAAATGTCAGAAGACAAAAACAAAAAAAATAAAGATGGGAAAAAATTTTACATTTTAAGATCACTTGAATTTCTTCAAGAGTTTAATCTGCGTATTAGTTATTATAATTTTTTTCTTCTTTTCAAATAATAAAATAGAACAAATTGGTTTAAGATTTGAAACAATGACAAGATTGACCTAATTTTTTGAAAGCTTTGTTTTAAAAAAGGCTGATCACTAACAATATTATGAATAATAGATAATTTTATTAAAAGATTTCAATAGAAAGGGAAGGAGAACAAAAGATGGAAACAAAAATGGAAAATAATGGAAAATGATATTAAGACAAATCCTGTTGAAAGCAATGAAGGTAAAAGTAGTGGGAAAAACGGTAATTAGAAAAGAGGGACAGCAAGACAGAGAGAGAGAGAGGGGACGGAAACGGGCGACAGAGAGAGAGAGAGAGAGGGACGGAAACGGGCGACAGAGAGAGAGAGAGAGAGAGGGACGGAAACGGGCGACAGAGAGAGAGAGAGAGAGAGAGGGACGGAAACGGGCGACGAGAGAGAGAGAGAGGGACGGAAACGGGCAAGAGAGAGGGACAGAAACGGGCAAGAGAGAGGGACAGAAACGGGCAGAGAGAGGGACAGAAACGGGCAGAGAGGGACAGAAACGGGCAAGAGAGAGGGACAGAAACGGGCAAGAGAGAGGGACAGAAACGGGCAAGAGAGAGGGACAGAAACGGGCAAAGAGAGGGACAGAAACGGGCAAGAGAGAGGGACAGAAACGGGCAAGAGAGAGGGACAGAAACGGGCAAGAGAGAGGGACAGAAACGGGCAAGAGAGAGGGACAGAAACGGGCAAGAGAGAGGGACAGAAACGGGCAAGAGAGGGACAGAAACGGGCAAGAGAGAGGGACAGAAACGGGCAAAAAGAGAGAGGGACAGAAACGGGCAAGAGAGAGAGAGGGACAGAAACGGGCAAGAGAGAGAGAGGGACAGAAACGGGCAAGAGAGAGAGAGGGACAGAAACGGGCAAGAGAGAGAGAGGGACAGAAACGGGCAAGAGAGAGAGGGACAGAAACGGGCAAGAGAGAGAGGGACAGAAACGGGCAAAGAGAGAGAGGGACAGAAACGGGCGGGCAAGAGAGAGGGACAGAAACGGGCAAGAGAGAGAGGGACAGAAACGGGCAAAGAGAGAGAGGGACAGAAACGGGCAAAGAGAGAGAGAGGGACAGAAACGGGCAAGAGAGAGAGAGAGAGAGGGACAGAAACGGGCAGAGAGAGAGAGAGAGGGATGAAACGGGCAGAGAGAGAGAGAGAGAGAGGGACAGAAACGGGCAAGAGAGAGAGAGAGAGGGACAGAAACGGGCAAGAGAGAGAGAGAGGGACAGAAACGGGCAAGAGAGAGAGAGGGACAGAAACCTGCAAGAGAGAGAGAGAGAGGGACAGAAAAGAAGGAAATAGTAATAAGATGAAGATATTTAAGTATATTTGAAAATTAGTCATAAATTGCATGTATATTTTTTGTTCACCATCTTTAAACTGATTCTATATGTAAATATCAAAGGATATGTAATCTTGCATTTCTCCTGATACTGAAATACCTGCCAAAGCCTTCAACCATACTGGACATAGCTCCAATATCACAATGAGGTTAGTTAAGTTACATCATTTGGAACTATGACTAGGTCTTTAAGTGTCTTAGAATAGAATAATTAATTTAGTCTGTTTAAACATTATCATGTAGTGAGTTCAATACTCAATAGGTGACATATTTGTGATCTTGTGCTTAAAAAAAATACCAGAGTTAATATCTGTGAAAATGTCTATATAATTTGTCCAATTCACACATATACCAATAAAACCTATTTTTTATTATATTTCTTTGAAACCAGATTCATACAAGCAGATGAAGAGTTTTATCATATATTTAATAATAATAATGGAATTAACACATTACTGCATAAAGCTTCTTTAAATTTTAACTGTTTTTCGCTTAAACTAATTACAATCTTAGGGCTGGTGGATTTTAAGGTAACCCCCCTCTCTAAAAGATTAGATGCCATCCACTAATAGGTTAAATAGTGTTAGCATCATAGCTTAGTAGGAGTTTACGTATTTTCTCTTACCTTCATAATCTTCTGCCTGTACTTTTAAGTTAGTTTGCCATTCTGTTCTCTTTAAATTAGTCATACTATTCAGCAGTACATGCAGTTGACCAAAGTTAAATATAAGCCATAAGAAGGACAAAACTATCAAACAATCCCATCACTTTATGTAATAGAGTGAGAGAGACAGTGTGGACAGAGATCAACACTGCATGGTAACTGTCATGATTCAATGCAATGTTCAGATCAAAAATTTGAAGATCATATTGAAGTGTTAAAACTGACATGCAATATTGATCCCAATGTCCACACTATATCTAAAAATGCTCTATCTTCAATATTGAGCACTATTCTTTGAACATTGTAGACTGACACTACATATAGTAGGTAGATGGCTCAGAAGTTTTTAGGTTTATACCAAATAATAGAAAGCACATTACTTGAGGAATACCAACAGCAGCAACAACTAAAATGGATATCACAGGTAACTCAAAGAGAAAAATGTTAACATTCCACACTACCTCAAATAAGAGGTTCAGAAGGAAACTCCAATATGGCAAAGAGTGATCACAACTGCTAGACCTGAGAAACCCATTTTCCTGAAAAATTATTTTAAGAGAAAGATTTTATAAATTTCAACCAAACAATGAATGCCAAATGTTTCCTTGTAGGGAAAAGACTAATATTGCCATTACCATATAGCTGATGCTTCAAAAAGTTCTTTGAGAAAGAGTAAAAGTTCAGTGAGGATGAAATTATAAAGTTGAAAGATGGCACAAGATAGTGGAACAAAACAGTAAACATGTCCAATAAGAAAGGAATTTTTTTTTTTTTAATTTTTACCTAATAAGCTAAAAACTTCTGAGCCACCCACCTACTATATACAAAATTGACCTTAAAACTACTAGTGTTTATGAACATGTTAATTAAGGTTAATATCTTCAACGTTCACAGAATTAAGTGTATATATATATGCTTGTCCATCAGAATCTACAAACACTAGCACTTGTGCATGTTAGGATGGAGATTTAAAGCAAAAAGGACTTAAATCAATAAATCCCTTGGATTGTATTAAGAGAAAGCCAAGTTGCAAAAAGTACAGCAGGGAATTTTGAGAAACAAAAATAGGACAAAAGGGAAAAAAAAGGGGAAAATGCGGGAGGCGAAGCCCAGTTTTGTCAAAGAATACTGCGGCTACTAGAAAAAAAAAAAAAGATAAATAAAGATGGTGAATGACAAGATAAGAGAAGGAGAGAGAGGAAAGGAGAGGAGGAGACGTGATCGATTGGGAAAGAAGAATATAAGGAGTGGGGGGAGCTGTCCAGGAAAAAGAAAAAAGTCAAAAAAAAAAAAAAAAAAAAAAAAAAAAAGAATCTTAACAGTAGAGATAAAGTGACTTTGAAACCAAAAGTAATGAACTGATTAATAAAAAAAAAAATTTTTAAAAATCAAAAAAAATAAAAAAAACCAAAAAAAAACCCCAAAAAACTTCAAGAAGCAAGTGGATAAAAGGTTTGATAGATGGTTTAAGGAGTGAGAGTGAGAGTTTAAGGAAGGAGAAGATAAAAACTGACCAAACAAAGGAAAGCATGAATAACTGGGAAGAGACAATGGGGAAAACAAAGGAAGAATTCAAGATGAAAGTCCAAACAACAAGTGCAACAGAAGTGAAAGGAATTTTTGCTTTATGTTGACAAAACAACAACAACACTTATCAGTGATGGTTAACATCTTTGCTTGTGGGTCTGGGAGTTGATGAACATGAAATGAAGAAGGAATCAAGAAGAGTGGTAGTTAAAGAGAGTGATTAGTGAGAGATGATGGAGTAGAAGAAGGAGGAGGAGAATTGAAAAAAATAGTTTTACAAAGAATAAGAGAGAGAAAGATTGGCAGAAAGAAAAAAGATTTTCAAGAAAATAAGGAAAGAAAGAGAAATAAAGGTAGAATGCCAAATATAAAGAGAGTTAATATAAACAAAATGAAAAGAACCTGTTGAAAGAATCATTGAAATATGAAAAAAAAAGAGTGAGAACACAGAAAATAGAGAGAAAAAAAATGAAGAGGCAAGATGGTGAGAGAGAGAAAGGAGAAATGGGAAAAAAAAGAAATGGGAGAGAACGGAAGCGAGAAATGGGAGAAAGAAGCGAGAGAACGAAGCGAGAAGAACGAAGAGAAATGGGAAGGAACAGCGAGAAAAAGCGAGAAATGGGAGAAAACAGCGAGAAAACGAAAGCGAGAAATGGGAAGAAAGCGAGAAATGGGAAAACGAAAGGGAGAATGGGAGAGAAAAAGCGAGAAATGGGAGAGAACGAAAGCGAGAAATGGGAGAGAACGAAAGCGAGAAATGGGAGAGAACGAAAGCGAGAAATGGGAGAGAACGAAAGCGAGAAATGGGAGAGAAAGAAAGAGAAAAATAAAAGCAAAGAAAGAGAAAAATAAAAACAGAGAAGGGAAAGAAAGAGAAAAATAAAATTAGAAAAAGGAAAGATAGAGCCAAGAAAGTGAGAGAGAAACATAGCACAAGACAGAGTGAGAAAAAAATAAGGTACTTCATACATGTCAATCATGGAAGCAAAGTTACAACTACTGTGGATCGGTTTCCTTATCTCTCCTCTATCTTCCTTTCTGTCTTTCTCCTCTTCCTCCTCCAACTGCTATGTTGCAGTTCAGGCAAAAGATAAAAAACAATAAATAAATAAATAAAAAGGACTTGGTTAACAAACAGTCCCTTGCCAACAAAATCAATATCTGCCTTTCATTGCGCCATCTTACAACAATTAGCATTTCCTAACATCAGCCACCATATGCATTCATTCCTGTTTTTCTTATTTCATTCACTAATATTGTCTTCATTTTTTATTCTGCTTCACTTCATTCTTAATTGATATCTTTTTTACTTCTTCAATGTCAAATGATCCTTTTGTAGAACTCCCCTAATTAGACAATAACCTATATCTTCAATCCTGACCAAAAACATTACCAAAACTGAAATTTCTAACAACTGACCAAAAGCCTCTTTTGTTTGCTAAGATATGGGGGGGGGATAATAGTTAGTTGATTTGTTTGTCAGCTCATTCAGAAAATCATTTTTCTTTTTTGATTCTTTAGCTGTTTTGAATACTATTCTCCAAGATCTATTTTACTTGCAGCAACCGGAATTCTCAATTAGTTAGCCATTCAAAATACTGGCTCATCTCCTCTGGTCTCATTAGCTTGGAGATTTAAATTTTCTCAATCTCCCAGCCAGTTGTCCTAATTTTGGATTAAATAATTGCAAAATGTAAGCAAGATTTGTTTGGCAACCCTGAAATCAAGCTGCATTCAAACTTGGATGTGTAGATGGCATAATTGTTGCTGAGTCAGAAAGTGAAATCTGCATGCCAAGTTCTAATTCCAACACAGACTGTAGCAGTTACATTACACTAATGCTCTTCAGAAAGACATGAATCCAACTCTTAAAAAAAAAAAAAAAAAAAAAAAAAAAAAGGTAAAATAGTAGGATATGGTGAACTTTTTAACCAAAGTCAGGTAACTGTTAATTCAAAACTGTAGAAGGCAATGGGCAATCACTACACTATACTGGAAATATTTATCACAATGCAAAGTTTATAAATATTAAACAAAACAAAAGGAAGCTGTAGAAATCTGATTGCCTTTGTTGTAAAGAAAGGCAAAAAAAAAAATCAGTTATCATGGGACTCACAACACTTTAGACATCTTAGAATAAACTTTAGAAAAATTCAATTGATTTTTGAAATACTGATTTGGAGAACCTTGACAAAAAAGTATGTTATTGAGAAAAGGAAGAATTGTTTTCAAGTGGACAATTTAAAACAGTATCTTTGTCTATACTGTTTTTTTTTGTGTGTGATTCACAGGTAACTAATCTGATCAACCAACAGATTTTGTCAAAGGCAGTGTTAAAAAATAAAAATATTTCAATTTTAGACAAAAGTTCAAATATTTTAAGTAAACAGAAAGGAATTATGAAAGCAAAATGATTCTTTAAACAAAGTTACAAGATTGCAAGAGAGTGAGCAAAAAATAATCTGAGTTTGTGGGGTTTTGAGAAATGGAACCAGAAGATAGAGTGAATAAAAAAAAAAAAAAAAAAAAAAAAGGGGAAGGGGGAGAAGGCAGAGTGAGAAAGGAGAAGGCAGAGTGAGAGTGAGAACAGAGAGAAAATAGCTGTTGAAAGATAATAAAAAAGCAACTGAAATTAGTACGAAATCATTAAAAATTAATACTTGACAATGATTGCTCTCATAAAATACAAGAATATAAGTGCATGTAAATAAATGTTAAAAATTTCAGTGCCTAGTATTGGAGGAAAATAGCAAATAAAGTTACTTTCTTAAATTCGAGCTTTGGTAATTATTGGTTTACTTAGCTTAATTGGTAAAGCTGCCAATGATAACAGTAAGACAACCTTTATAAGAAAAAAAAAAAAAAAAAAGTTCAAGTCTTGCCAAAAACTATATTATTTCTAATCAGTTCTGCTCACTAATCATCAATCTGAGAAGTTGCTATAAAAAGCAACCAAAATAAAGATTAAAAATACTAATGAAACATTTAAAAAGTATTTTCTGTATATTGCTGAATAAAAACTTGAAGGATTCAAATATTCTTGCTTTGTTTCAGTTGTCTATAAATAAAAAGTCAATATTCCTAGGAGTTCTTCTCTTTGTTAGTCTGTCAATGTCTAAAAGACCGATACAAACATTTTTTTAATTTGATAAACAAAAAAATATTAAAAATTGACAGATTCCTTAGAGATGCCCCATTATTTTTTTTGTTTAATTGAAGTCTTTTAATGTTTTCCTATCAAACAAATGTCATTGAAAATTACTTAACATCTTTTTTCTTTGCCCATTATTTTTAATAGCCTGCTACAAAGTTTAAAACAATTTCAAAAACAAAAAAAAATTTCACTATAAATGGAAACTTTCATTTCAAGACAATATAGCATTTTGATACTGTTTATCATTATCAGCTTTTGATGAAACACTATCTGAACAGGCGACAAAGAAACCAAAATGCGACAGCTTTATTATTTCAATTTATGTGGCACCCATACAAATAAAGAAACAGAAAAACTGCATGCAGTAACAACATTCAAAATCCTAGAAGATAATGTGGCTGTTTTAGAGACATTATTTTATGAAATTCTATGGATTTGCAAATTAAAATCTTAAACATACACAAAGGTTGAATGAGTGCTGAACTGTCTGAATTGGTTTAATTAATACAAATCTTTTAATTAAAAAGTAAATTAAATATAACATGCAAATCATTGATCACTGATGGTAGATACGTTCAAACCTTTCACAAGTTTGTTTTTTGCTATGATTAACTCTTTTCAAACCAAATTGTTCAGACTAAGCGAATTTGATTGTCAGGGTCAAAAAAAGCATTTAAAATATTAAATAAGAAAATCATACATTTACAATTTTTTTTTTCATTCTCTGTTTCAAGCAAACTATAAGAAACTTCATTTTCAGGTTTTAAGAACAGATTTTTTTAAAAGTTAAACTTCGAAAAACCCTCAAATGGAAACCATTTGAGCTATTTATCCAACATGAAGATATTTCTAACAGAGTCCCACTTGTAAGTTTACATGCTGCTTTTATCAAATTCTTTCCTCATGTAGCACCAATTTGGCTGTGATGCATGTGCCTGGTATACCTCTGCCAGATCAAGTGTTATGATTGATATATTGCACTTTGTATATTTGTATCCCAGTGTCATGCTATTAGCATGCTGTTCTCTTAATGATGAAAATGGTAATATTAACAGTTGCCATATAAGAAAACATTCACCTTTCATTGATCAAGCAATGCTAATTTCATTTGAAATTTAAAAATCTTTCTAGTTATACCTCACCCTACATTGTCAGTTAGTTCCAGAGGTCACAATTTAGGTCGAAAAATGACTAAGTTGAAGTAACCACATTATAAACCACAAATAAGCACTCCCATTTGCCTATTACAGTATTCATGATCTGTACATATATCATTCTGAATAAAATAATTTCTGCTTTATCTTCAAACAATATAACTTTATACTTAGCATTAGCACTTGCACTGCGATTTTTCTTCAGAGCCATGGATAAAAATGTATTCTAAATCACAACTGAAATGTAATTAAAAGGACGTCAACAGAATGGCACAGATGTAAACAAGTCTGAATTCAAAATCAGTGTTGGAGCAAAAAACAACGCACGAGTGCTGGCAGGAATTTGAAATAAGAACATCTGCTGAACATACTTTATTATATTTTTTAAATGATTTTATGAGATATATATATATATATATATATATATATATATATATATAATTTTAACATTTAAATATGATTTTATGTTTTTTTATTGTTATTTTAGTATTGGACATTTCTAATATTTTTTTAACGACCGACATAAACTTCAGTAAAATGACCTACAGCAAGTTTATTTTTCCATATAATATTTAAGAAAAATCGATATATATTCGAAAATGACTTAACTCAAAATGACTTAGGTAAGGTAACACTGTATTAAAACAATTTTTCAGGAAAATAGGTTTCCACTGTCTACTAACAGTTACTGCTCTTTCCAGTACTGATGTGAGTTTCCTTCTTAACTTTTGTTTAAAGTAGTATAGATTATGTCATCATTTTCTCTTCATGTTACATGTGCTATCCATTTTAGTTGTTGCTACTGTTGAAAGTCTTCAAAGTTTGTTATTTGGTACAGTTCTTTGTTTATGATTCTGTAGCGCTAGTCTAGGAGATTTGAAGAAAGATGTTTCTCTCAAAGACCTACAAAGTTCATTCAGTCAAAATCATTGATCTGAGAAAGCGGTTGTATACAGTTAACAGTTTAGACCAGGGGGTCAGCAACCTTTTGCTAACTGTATGCTGACTTAGGGTTTTAAAATTTAGTGTGCCAACAGCATACATATTTTTATACAAGTCAAGGTTAATATACCTGTACAACAATATATTTTATATAGTAATACATAGTATATATACTTTAGTATATATTAAAAGTGAAACAGCTATCTTTGTGTTGTGGTAGTTATTGGTTCGGACTTTGTGATGTCATTTGTGGCAGTGTGCCATTGGAAATTGCTTGGCATGCCATGTGTGGCACTCAAGCCGTAGGTTGCCGACCACTAGTTTAGAAATTTCTGAGAAAGTTAGGTGCCATGCATCATATTCATATAAAATTCTACATCTGATGAGGCTATTTAAGAACGTGACAAGTTCTTCGGTTAATACTAATGATTAATAATAATAATAATATTAAGGATAAGAATAATTAACATAATTCTACTTGTTCCTTAGTTAATTAGCATATGTGTTACACCCGGCTAATAAGTCATAAATAATTGACTATTCCATTTTTTCTCTAAGGAAAGATAGAAAAGACATATCAGAGATGCTGTTTGGTTTCAGTAAAAGAAAGAGATGACAGAGGATGCAATAATGCTATCATGTTTAATATCCGCTTCAGTGAAAAATTTGTCAATTTCAAATCTTTTCATTTGTAATTGTACCCTTTTACATCTTTAAATGTTGACCTGCATTCATACTTATGTTTATTATTCCAATATTTTGTTAAAGTTACTAAGCTCAAATATTTAACAAGGCAACAGGATAATTTCTATGAGTACTTTATAGTTGTAGAGCTCACAAGGAGTTTAAGCAATCATTGAATTAAGATTCATCAGAAAATTCAAATAAGAAAATCATATTTTCGCAAGTGTTTGTAGTTTGCCATTTCTTGTAAAAAAAAATTCTAAGGGGAAGTAAGTTGAAATAAAGCTGAGGCTAGCAAAGTACAAAGGGCAAAGAAATTATTAATAACCAATACTATCTGTCCTACTATATTTGATACATTAGTATACGCATTTCATACACTAAATCTCAGTGAAAATAAAACAAGAGGTAGTACCTTAAAGCTTCACTTTGGCATATACAAATATTGGTCTTTGAAGCTATTACTGAATAAAACTTAGGAATTGATATCTTCTGGGGTTGACCAAAGTTAACCAAAACTGAAGAGAGTAAGGAATCACTGTTATATACATAAAGATCAGCAGAATCCATTCTGTGTGCATGTATATTTATGCACAGATAATTTTGTGCTTTGACAAGAGTGTATTAACAAGTGCAAAGCTTGATATCACAAATGAATGACAAAGTGAAAAAATTCGGGGGGGGGGGAGGAGCTTAGGAAAACTGAGTGAGATTTGTTAAACCAGTGGTTCCCAAACAGTGCAGCAGCAGAAGATAACAGGTGAGACAGAATGATGGAAAGTCAATCAACAATTTGGAAACAGTTTCAAAAAATTCATATGCCAAAAATAAATATGATTTCAGAATTTAAAATATTATGAATTACTTGTAATTGCATGCATGACACCAGTATAAACAGTTATAAATAATTATTTACTGATTTTATCATTGTGATATTTTTGCATTATATCAAGTATTAAGAGTATAGTAACTAGGGTTTCTCTGGTTTTTATTTTTAAATGTACTTTTTATCACACAAAATTTGGTGAGGCACGAGCAAATTTTCATTCTGAAAATGTGGCCCAGAGAAAAATAAAAGTTTGGGAACCACTGGCATAGACTATATATCTAGACACATTTAAAAAAAAAAAAAATCTTCAGTATTTCCCCTCAGTACATAATTATAACTGAAATTTGTGTTTGGACACCTCCCCTCATCCCTATACAATTCTATCAATAAAAAAAAAAAAAAAAAAAATTAAAAAATTACTTGAATTAAATCCTTCTGGAAGACAAAATGCGTAACACAGAATTATATACAGAATTTAACTTGACTGTCATTTACTGGGGCCCATGATCCTTGAGGAAGACGACAACTTGCATAAAACAGTTGCCTAAAAGGAATTGATAAACACACATACAGTGCTGATAATTATGGTGGCAAAGAATGAATTCAAAGAAAGCCTTAGAATAACAACTAATAATTTAAATAAGACAATCTCGCCTATTACCATACTAGACCCGCCTTCTCTTTGTAATTATATTCAACCTAATTACAATTAACAGTAAATAAAGTAGTTAAGAATAGTTCAATTATGACAATCCAATTGTTCAATGTGGCCTGAGGTGTACTTGTCAAAAATATTGTGATGAGATTACATCACTGTCTTAGTCAATTAGGCTTATTCCATTTTGTCAACAGTTTTATTCCAATAAATTGTCTTTTCCCAGGACCATGTATACAGCAAATGGTAATCAAGCACTGAATTTTGTTCTTAAATGTTCACTCTATAATGCTTGATTGATAAGATTAATATTCACCACTGAATTAAGTGCATTGACAAAGTTTCATCATTAAGCTATGGACATACCAATAATCTATGTACAAATATATTCACACATTTTCTATAGCTTTGAAAAGAAACATTAATATTACACTTGAGTGTCAGTCTGGTGTACCTAGTCTTGTTGAACGAGATCAATATAGTTAAATGTATTTATCATTTATATGCCTTTAGGATGGATGATTATGGCTTTCCACAACTTCCTTTTTCTTGTAGCTCTGACTCTTTACCATCCTTTCTTGTCTATTGCTATACCAACCAGGTTTATAAAATCAAGTTGGTTGGTTTCCCCTTAGCCTTTACTTAGTAGTAGAGCCCGGCGTTGCCCGGGGATGTAACACTAAGAGATAGATCAAGTATCGACCATCATAAAGACTGAAAAATAAAAGTGACAAAGATTATTGTTTAAAGTTGACAGACACGCATGTCTTAATTAGTTTTTTTTTTGTTTTTTTACGAATTGGTCAAACCCAAACTAAAACAAAAACATTGTTTTCAATCATTAAGAGTCTATCGATTGAACAGAATTTTATTATAAACAATTGTCTCGTAAATGGAATTTTTAAAGCATTCTGAATGTAAAAATAAAGAAAAAAGTGTGCAAGACAATAAGAAACACTACCTGCCAAAAAAAAGTAAAGTTTTGTTGAAATTCGGTTGAAAAATGTAGGAAATACGATCCCATATATAAAGGAACATACACACACACACACACAACCTGGGTTTTATAATAAGTATAACTCGATATGAGTTGTCCCCCTTTCATTCTGGCGACAGAATCGTGTTTTACAAATTGATTTCATGCAAAAACAATTGTGTTTTTCCACTTTTGGGCGCTGTCAGAACCACTGCAAGGTAATTTTACGCAGTCCTGTGAAGTTTTGTTAAAATCAGTTGAAAAGTGTAGTAAATCCGATCCAATATATAAACATACAGACACACACACACAATCTGCGTTTTATAATAAGTAAGATTCTCTCAATACAGCTTATGATCAAATTATACTGAAAGCAGTGATTCGCATCAAATACTGAAGTTAAGCAAAGTCTGATCAGTACTTAGATGAGTGATTGCTTTGCAATGCCAAGTACTGTAAGTGTCCTCCTATAACCCAAAATATATTTTGGCTTTAAATAATCCACAAAGGCTTAATAAGCCATAAGATTTCAGATCACTCAAGCAATCCCTTAGTACATCTTGTGAGTATTAAATTTTTCAAACCATCCTTCCTCATATTGTGTCTTAGTTCCAGAAATGTCAACTGTCTCTTTGATTTTAAATGTGAGCTTTTTCATTTTTCATATAAATGACATTTTTTTGTTCATGTTGCCATGGTGTTTTTCCTTGAAGAAAGAGGTTTCTGATACGAGTTTAAGAACAGATAATCCGAAATGGGCTGTTAATACCTATTCATGGAGGTGGTGGGGGGTAATCTGTCCGAATAATATCTGGCATATTCACATGTTTCATGTATAAAACACATATCCATCATATACACATTTGGTGATACATACACAATTACTTGCATTAAGATGCAAATATACACACATCCACAAGCAAATATGCCACGAGCACACACCAAAGCAGTTACACTCAATGATCAATAAAATCAATACAAATTTAATACAGTTTAATCAATGAGATTACTCATTGGCACAAAATAAAACCTTTTCTCCTTTCCCCTCTTGGATATTCCTTACAAGTGTTTACAAAAGTAAATGGTATATAAAGAATTTTGATTACAATTCTTCAGTTTTTACTATTTTTCCTCTCTCTCTCAAAAAAAATATACTGACTTGCCAACACTATTCCAATTGTACATAAGATACACATGTAGCAAAAAGTTGCTATTTATTGTCAACCATGTCAGAAACCACATCAAAGATCTACATATATGAATCTACAATTTGGTTAAAACAGTTTTACCTCCACACTAGGCATGAATCCCATTCTCCCTTTTCTTAATTCAAATGTCAGTTTATCTTGACTCTGGTTTTGTTACTAATGCAGATAATTGAGTGGGTGAATGTGTACATAAACATTTTAGCCTCACAGGCAATAAAAACAAAATGTCAGTCATATATGAAAAAAATGTTATTAATGTGTAATATAGCAAAGCTCAGTGGCACAGGAACAATTAGACCTTGATAAAGAAGCATAATACAAAGAAAATGGTCAGAAATACTGGGTCTGCAGCATTTTATAATACTCTCATTTTGGTACTGAGCACTGTCTACATGTGCAATTTTTATATACTCCTTTGTGAGTTATTTTCAAAGTGATTTTTATATTATATATATATATATATATATAATATAAAAATCACTTTTTTTTTTTTAGTGGATACCCATATATGAGTAGATGTTCCATTTATTTTAGACAGTATTTTAACTGATAAAAATATGTTTGATTAATAAATAAAAATATATATTTTTCCCTCACTGGTAAGGTAACACAACTCTGAATTTCATGCACAAAGCAAAGCATTGCGTATGAAACTCAGAGTTGTGTTATCCGTGAGGGGGGAAAAAAAATGTATATTTATTATTAATACATCAAAACACACACACACATATATTAAAAAAAAAAAAAAAAAAAAAAAAATGATACTCAGATATTGCTACCTTTATGCAACTAAATTTCATGTGGAATCTCAGTATTTCACAGCTGTCTCAATCTTCAGGCACTTCAAAAGTAAAAATACTCAATTCTATATAAAATATAGAATGGAATATCTTGTCTCTTGAACTGCACCAATATTTGATTATCATATTCATATATATATATATATTATATATGGTGTGTGTGTGAGTATTGTATATATCGAGGAGAAACTATTGAAATCTTAGTTTTCTACTGGATTCAAAAAACCTTTAAAAATGTCATTTCAGAGAATCTTTCTTGGTACTGTTTTTTAATCAAGCAGTTCCTCTCTTTCTCATACTGCTATTTCCCTTTGTTGCTCTCTCTCTCTCTCTCTCTGCTGTTCTATCTTTTCTTAACCCCAATCTTTGTGGTAATCTTAATTCTTTTTTTTTTTTTTTGAAAAAAAAAAAAATTTTAGAGACATTACAATACTCTTAAACAACTCCCTTTATGCCTACTTTTGCAACCTTATGCACTTTCCCTCACTCATTGCAACCTTCCCAACTGTTCAAGTCATTTCATAATATTTCAATGTAAGCTTTCTAAAAGCTTTTAATAATTAATATTATCAGCCCTGCTCTTTCTCGTTAGTTTTTCCTCCATCTCCGTTTCTCTTTTCTCCTCCTTGATCAGTCCTTTCTTTTTCTCTCTCCTTAATGCCCCTCTCTCTCTCTCTCTCTGCACATTTCCAATTCTATGACAGTCTCATGCCACTCTTCTCTATTCATTATTATCCACAATTTCTTCAATCTCTGCCATCAAAAAGCTCTGACTGTTCCATCCACTTCCAATAAATGAATCTGTCAATCTTTCAAGACCCTAAGAAGCATTTTTTTTTTTTTTACCTTACATCATATTTTTGTCTATCCTTAATTCTTGGTCTTAAATATCAGTATCCACTTCTTGAGCACAAATAACAGTTCTGCTAATATAATAAGACAAGGTCAAGGTCACAATCATCAAACCTGATCTATTAGTAACAAGTAGGTCAATGTTGGAAGACTACCATTTTGCAAAATGATGGCAAACGAGTTGTTTTTCCCTTAAGCTTTAAATATACTGATCTTTTCTATTGCTAACTGAAATACATTTCAGAAAATAAACTAGCTGTTTAGGTAACCTATGACATGACAAGTAAGATATTTTATCATCCAGTTCACACTCCTCCCCAAACTTTTGAACAGGAGTACAGGTTTACTCCTTGTTTTGGATTGGGTTTCTGTTTCCTTCTAGGCTCTCCTCATTCAATCCCAGTAGCTTGTTACATCTTAGTGGCATTGTCACCTTGCTTGGTTGGGGGAGGAGAATATGTTTGTCCCACTTTGTCTACTTTATAAATGAAGAGTATTCTGATGAAACCATTCAGAGTCAGAAATGACGCAAGGTAAAGGAGCAATTTATATATGAAAATTCTTTTCAGACACCTAAAAAAAAAAAAAAAAAAAAAAAAAAAAAAAAAGAAAGGAAAGAATCAATAAGTATAAAAAAAAATAGAAGCTTTGTATGAGATTTCAACATTGAAAGTGTTGTAATGATGACAAAAATGTCTAACATTAATTTTGAAAGGA
Organism: Acanthosepion pharaonis; assembly: GCA_903632075.3. NCBI lineage: Eukaryota > Metazoa > Mollusca > Cephalopoda > Sepiida > Sepiidae > Acanthosepion > Acanthosepion pharaonis. Next base: position 928,133 of record CAHIKZ030000688.1, read on the forward strand.
CATGAACATTCAACAGGATAGGTCTGATGTTTTGAGTGTCTCCCCCAAATCTGTAGAACAGAAAAGGCATTATGCTAAACAGTCGTGCATGCCATATCAGCCACATCAGATGATGAACCATGATATATGCTATCAAGACAGGCATAAGAGGAAAAAAAAAAATGTTTGTTTCCTAGGTCTGGGAGCAATCAAATTCCTCCCACCTACATAATTTGATGATAATCACTTCTTTGTTTTATGCTATTTTAAAGGGCAAGGGAAACATTTACTAATGTAGGTTTGGTGATTGGGGAGAATAAAAGTGGTAAATATTTAATTTTTAAAATGCAGAGTATCTATATCTGATTTGTAAATGATGGTCCTTGAGGCTGGTATGTATCTGACCAAAGAAATTGAAATTGGATTGTAACGCGAGGAACTGACAATGTAAGAAAAAATATACTGCACAAGAGATGAATTGGCATACTCAATGATTGCAAATGCAGCAGTCTTATAGCATACAATGGTGTTACAGTGTTGATTATGATGCAAAATAAAAGAGAAGCCAACCATCAGCACCAGAAAAATTGACAAAAAAGATTGGAACAAGATGCAATATTGAACCTAAACCAGAATACAGACAAAACCTCACAAGCCTCTCGTCACTATTTCTATGGCAAATGTTCTGACTAGTTACATTACTCAGTTCCACTAGTTCAAACATTTACAGCTAAAACCTGCCATGCTATGTATACAGGGTCAAATCCTATTCATTCCCTTCATATTTTGTTGGTAAGAAGGAAATTCCATTCAGACGGCTTTTTCCAAAGAACAATTACTTTGTGGTGTAAACTCCCAAGAGGATCACTACAATCTTAATCTCTTCAAGTTTCAGGTTAACCATTATCTACTTTCAACAACCTAATTCAGTAACCTACCTTGGATGCCTCTTGGGCCTTACATTGAGAACTGTAATAAGTAAAAAAAAAAAAAAAAAAAAAAAAAAGAGAGAGTAAATAGAAGAAAACAACAGTAGAAAGATTACATACTATCAATTCACCGTACCAGCAGAGAAAATCAGCATTCAAAATCCTGACTTTTTAACCTAGGCTCAAACACTAACCCTTGTGACTAGTGACGAAATATGAAACTACCTCAGCCATAAAGCAGGCCTAGTATCCATAATTATGAATAAAGTGACACCAAGACCTCACTGTCAGCAATGGAACATTTTCAAAATGGGATCCACTCAACATTAAAAGATACCAAATGTAGAGAATTAAGCTAGCTTCAAAATGAAGTGCTTCAATATAGTACCAAAAAAGTAAAATACTTTTGAGATAGCATAAGATTTCACTTGACACCAAAAACTGAAATTGCTAAACAAGACCAAAAGATAAAATTTAAAAAGGAAAGTTAAGATTTCCTATATATATATATATATATGCATGCCACATATTTACTTTTTTTTCTTTTTCTTTGTGTGTAACAATTGAAGGGCAATGTGCAAAATAATGATAACCCACCCAATGCTGTGCCAACTTGGTCCCATTGACACATACTGATATCGCTATCAGATAGGGTTTGTATATATAATATACCAGATATATCTTCATGCTTTGTTCATTTTTAGAAATTCATTTTAAACTTTAAAAATTATGAAGCATAATAAAAGTGGGAGAACGATTCTTGCAATAATTTATAAGTCATCGAAAGAGATTTTTTTTTATTCACACTACATACTTCATTTATATTATTTATGATAGTAATTAAAAGCTTATACAATTAAATAATTCAATAGTTTAATGCAGTTTTTAAGTTACGATTCAGAGCATATCTTGTGGAATTTGGTAATAGCTAAAAAAAAAAAAAATTTCTGATGATCCGTTACTTTTAGTAGGACAGGAAATAAGCAGACTGAAATTGCAGATTGAATCTACGGACTGTCAAGAATTACTCAGACCTTCTAAAGTTTGCACAAAAAATATTGTGCTTTGGGAACTTTTGCAGTAAACATAATTTTGGTTGTAAATATATAACATTTATGAAGATAATATGGATATCTTTCCTTTGGGGTTTATAAATTGTATACTGTTCAATTATTAACATTAACAACAAACTATTTTAAATTACAAAATTTTACTTGAATTAAATCAAAAATTACTTACACATAATACATATTACTTATACATTCCTTCTTGCCTTCAATTTGAGACAGCACAGGTACTAGTTAATATTATCACTTCGAAGTAAAAACAAAAAATACCAAAAGATTTAGAGCAGGGGGTCGGTAACCTTTTGAAGAGGGCAGGTCAGAAAGCTATGCAGTGTCTTGGAAGAGGGCCATAGTATCAAATGTCCTATAAGAAATTGTCTCAATCTCAGACAGCTTCATTCAAAAGATTGCTTTGGTCTGGAGGTTTAAAGTAAAAACAATAAAGTTAATGTTATATTATTTAAACAAGGTTTCTTATTTTACTGCAGGATACCTAACACAATCAACAAAAAATGCATATTCCTTACTACAAATTAAATACAATTAAAAATGGCCAATTATTTAATAAGACACTTATTTCTGTTCATTGTTTGATAAATTCTCTACATCAGGTGAAATATTTGTCAATGACAGGTGCAAAACATCATCAAGTTGGTCATCACCCAAGCTTGTTCTTAATCAACTTTTATATTTTCAAAAGAGTTGTTCACAAGCGTATGAAGTTTCAAATAATTATACCATCATTTTCACATGATATTATAGGCTTTTATATTTTCTGCTTCGCAAAACATTTCTTGTAGAAGTCAGCAGTGGATTCAGAATTAAATTTTGATTTAAAAAATTTGTCGCATTGATTCCAACTGATATTTTTCTGCCACTTGCTCCACAAATTAATTAGATAATTAGTATCCAGGTGTTAAGTTGGCAGGCTGGACAAAAAAACTTTATGGGCCAGACATGGCCCTGGGGCTACCAATCCCCGATTTAGAGTAAAGAGGTTGCAAAATGATTATAGATTATTGTGCTGTTGAGCCAAATCTTCTGTGGCCAAATGCATTAAGAAATTTAACAAGTGACAACAACGAAACATGGAGGGCTTGCACAACAGAGCCAAGCAAATATTTCTGGTTTTTGAGCCCTATGAATAATTTCCACTGAAGAGGAATAAACAAAATTTTCACATTTCAAGTTTAAAAAAAAAAAAAAAAAAAAAAAAAAAAAAAAGAGTTTTAGGTCAAGAAACAATGGTCTACATGGATGAGCAAAAATTCCCCCAAATAGCTTAAATTTTTCATTTAGCCTATTTAAACTTCTTTGAATGATAAGTGTTCAGTTTCAAAATGGATTAAACATCCTGAAACTATAGGAATGCAGGTCTAGACCTTGGTTTTCTGATGAATACAAGTACAGAAAGTCACATCAATAACTGATGTAATATTCACATTTTTTAATGTATTGCTCCCAATGTTAATACTACTAATAATAATACTGTGGATACAACTAAAGAAGAACATTATGCTTGAGGCTTCAAGTTCTACACTCAGGATTGTCCCATGGGACAATAGCCTACTGGATTAAAACAATGATTTTTTTTTTTTTGAAGTTGTCATATAGTAATTGTGAATTCAATCTCTGGGCTGGGTAATACAGACTTAAACACAATGGAAACAGGACAAACAATAACTAAATAATAGCAGTACTAAACAAGATGAGATATCCTTAGACATAGACAATGGAACAAGAACAAGCTACACATAAATAATTGCATTATGCATAACTATAGAGAAATGTGTGGATACATATGCATTTTTATAAAAAAAAACAAAAAAAAAAAAACAAAAAAACATTTTTCCATGTAAACAGGAATCATTTAATATGCACTACATTTTTAAGTAAAGGATTCAGTTCAAAATTCCCTGAAGGTTACCTGGATTGATATATCTAAAGACAAATGCACAACAGCCGAAATGTATTTTTCTTTTAATGATGTCCACCCTGTACAAGGCCTGAGAGTCACTTGAGGTAGAGGGTTACAGAGTAAGAGCTACAGTTTGTATGGATATACGGAAAAGACAATGGTTAATCCTTGATATTGAAAGAGTTAAGATTATAGTGATCACAGGAAGCATCCTTTTGGGAGTCAGTTCCACAAAGTTCATGGGAAGAAAGAAGCAGTTCAAGTGGAACTTTCATCTCATTAATGGAATATGAAGAGAATGAGGATGGTTCACTGTAATGTGCATGGCATAGAAAGTCTTAGCCATGAAGGTTAGAACTGGTGAAACTAAAGAATGTAGTTTTTATGAACACTTCCCCTGAAAATAGCAATAGAACAGTGAGAGGCTTGTGACGTTTCATTTATGGGAAAGGGGTTGTAGGGTGGAAAATAATTCATCACCCACAAGGACATGGAGACTTTTGAACTCTATCAAGACTGAAAAGTTAAGTCTGGACTACTCCTGCTCATATGTAGTACCAGTATTCTATTTTCAGCCTTATCTGGCCCTTGTAAAGCTAGAGGATATCAGGAGGAGTCAGTTACTTACTGGATCAGTACAGAGAACCAACCACTTTTCTACCATCCTTATCAATGGATTTGTATGCATGAGTTCCACTTGAGGTCTGGATTCAGTTCAAGTCCCAAGAGAGCAGCAAGAAGCTTCTGACATTTCGGGGTGCTAATGATAACCAAGTTATTAGTCCAAATGTAAATACTAATATTTATTTCAGTGTAATGTCAAAGTCTAAAAGTAACAAAAATACAAATGGTACTATGTAAAAATTCAAATATGCAAGACAATATTAAACTTGCTAAATCACCATTTAGTGTAAGTGACAGAATTATTTTACTAACATCTCATTTAATACTTTTGACAGTAAAATGTATTTCTATATCTCCTTGAACAGCGTTGTATTAAAATAAACACATTACAGCCAGAACTTCTGCCTACACAAACACAATCAGAATAAGAGTTATCTCTCATATTGTCTTTCTTTAGAAATTGGGGGGGGGGGCAGTATGTGATGGCAAAATCTGGTCATATCTAATGTAATAGTTCTCATATCAACATCAGTTTCAATCCATTGAAAGCAATATTCCTATATCAATGCCATTTGTGATAGTGGAACAAACAATGCAAATACAATAATTATTTACCATTAATCTATTTACCCCATCCACGTCTTCGTGCCTGTCCACCCACTGCCAAAATATAACTGAATTACCCAAAAGATAAAAAGAAGAGAAAAATGAGGAGAAAGCAAGATTTACAAGATTGATAAAATGCAATTTTCTACAATGTCAAGGATTATTGATTGGCTCATTGATTTTATAATGTGCATTATTGATTCCATTGGTGATTTCATATATACTAAAGACCAGCAAGGGAAATGACAAGTGGGTGGGTTTGTGCAAGCATGCGCATATATATATATATATATATGTGTGTGTATGTGTGTCTCTAAAAATTCAGATATAAATAAATGTATCTGCAAAGAATTGACAAGAACCTTTCTCAAGCCTGTTTATTTATATATGACCATAAGAATTTATATAAAAAAAAGAAAAATGGCTAACTAATGGCTTTAAGAAAAAGAAAAATCAATAAGAAGATTAATTCACTTTTGTTTAACAACATGACAAAAATTTACATCCTCCATAGTTTCCTTAATGTTGAGAGATTTAAAAATATTTTAGAATGTTCTCTAATTTAAATTTGAATGTAGACCATTATTTTTTTTTTATCAGCAATAAGTTTCTGTATGTATAAATACAGGTTTCTAAATAAAATTTCTACTTTTGTCTTGCTAAAGTTCCTTAAAGAAGAAAACACATTGGCATAAATGGTTTAAAGTTTTTTCTCTTATGGATTAAACCAAAGATTTTTATTTTTAATTTATTTTGTTTAAATGTTATTTTTGATGGATACTCATATTTGAGTAGAAGTTCTGTCTTTTAATTCAACAGTATTTTTTTATCAATCCAACTACATCTACTGGCCTGAATATTTGAGAAAACTTGTCAGAAAAATATACCAAATATGAGTATCCATCAAAAATAATGTTTTTAAAAAAAAATAAAAAATAAATAAATAAATAAAAAAAATTATGTGTGTGTGTAAAATTTCAAATAGAATTTATCAGTAAAAGGACAATGTGAAAAAAAACAAAACTGAATTCATCCTTTAAGGGACTTTATCAAGGAAAATGCAAGTATTTTATCTTGTAATAAATATTTATATACATGAGCAAAAATTTAAAAAATTTTAATTTTGAGAATGCTCTCTCTCTCTCCCTCTATATATATATATATATATATATATATATATATATATATATATATATATATAGAAATATAGTTTTAAGCCGTGCTACTTTTATGGGATAAAGTGCTCAATATCAGAGACAGAGCGTATGTAAATATAAATATAAAGTGAACATTGAAGTCAACACTCAGAGACAACAGGCTGTTTCATGCTAGGTGCAATTGTCAGGTGGCCTGGCGATTACACCTAGCATGAAACAGCCTGTCGCCTCTCAGTGTTGACTTCATGTTCACACACACATATATATATATATATATATATATATATATATATGTGTGTGTGTGTGTGTGTGTGTGTGTATGCACCTACACTTACAAAAAATAAAATTGTAACACATGAAGGACAATAACAAAATTTGACCAGAGTACATTGTGTGCTTGCAAATAGATATTCTGATAAAATCTTCAAAGTTGAGAATGGTATCAAATAAATGCAGAAAATTATTTTAAGTTTGTGAACTATTTTTTTTTTTTGTTAGGTGCACTGTGTCGCCAGGCATAGTCTACACGGTGAGTATTCAATAAAGAGAACATTTTATCATAGTATATTTATATCACATATCTTTTGGAATATAAGATACATGTTGTTCTGAATTTTAGTCTTGGCTAAAATAGCTAGTTGCATTACAAAGATTTTATTGAATAAATAAAAGATCTTTAAAAATCAGTATATACTATTCTAAACACAACAGAGCTCAAAACATTAAATATCATTTAAAAAAAAAAAAAAAATGGTTTAGTGTTATTTTTTTTGGTCTATTTGGTTTAAAACATAATACATGATCATTAAAATCTAAACTACTATCACATGGAATCCTTTTTGCTTCAAAAAATATTATATTTGTAGAAACAGATAGTTTTTGCTTTCTTTAATCCACAAATCATTTATAGGATTTATTTTCAAGAGCTTGCCCCTTTTGCTTATTTCTGCTTTCTACTTTGAAATTGTGCTTCTCACTTAAATATCTTTGGTGTATAGAAAACAAGCAGATTTTGACATCAAATTTTGAGACAAAAAAAGTGTCATATATATATATATATATATATATATATATATATATATATATATATATATATATATATATATATATATATATATATATACACACAGTACTTAGTTGGAAGTGCTCAATATCTGTGATAGAGCTAACATATTCAGTTGATAGAAATAGTTTCACACTTTTGCGATCATCAAAGTGGTTTATTTTTTCAAAAGTGGATCTATTTATGCTTATTTGTGTGTGGTTGAATCGAGGAATTTTCTTCTGTATCATCCAAAACAAACACACACTGGACTCCCCATCGTTTTCATTAAGCTCAGTTCTTAATATCAAAAGCCAGACAATTCACACCTATCATTTGATTGTAGTAGTGAAGGCTCGTGCAGAACCAACCACTTTTTGGAGGAACCAAATACAGAGAACTGGTGCACACTATACCACAAGTCCCCCAAATGACCCTCTGCAGATTTTGAATTCAGAGTTTTCTTTCTCCTAGACTTTTTGCCACCCAAGACTACAAGACCCAGTCTGTCCTGCTATTTACTTATAGCTGGGGGGAGAAGGGATGGATTCATACCTTTTCCCCAAGCATGTAAGTGAATGTAATGAACTCAACTGAAATTTGAACTTAGCTCTCCAATTCCTCAACCTGAGCCACTATCCATTACTCCACCATGCTTCTGTCTCATTATATATATATAAATAAAAATTGTGTAATAAGGTTTAGTGAACAGAACACAAGTAGGTTTCATTCCTCATCATAGTCTTGTTTTTTCTTTTTGTTTTTTTTGTTGAGGCAGGACTGGGATTAATCTCACAAAACCAGGTGTATCCTGTCCGACAGAGGATTTAAGTTTACTTCACATACACTTGTCAATAGTCTCAGTTCTAGGTCCAATTTATGCCTATAGGCTCCTTTTGTTCAATTAGATTAATTAATGGTCCGACTATGGTCCTTCAAAAACCCTGTTTGTCATTTCAGAGGCATTTTGTAGTAGTCAGTAATGAGAGAAGCTTCTGCTTTCATGAAAACAATTGTCATTTGCATGTGTGATGAAGATATGGAGAGTGACAACTTGTAAAGCATATTCCCCCAACTCCTGTCATCATTATATAAAGAGAAACCATTTTAAGGTATATGTTGATTCAGGTATCTGAAGAAAACCAGAGAACACAATAGTCAAGACTTTGTGATGAGAAAAACAAAAACGAGAACATTGGTCTTAATATAAATAACAAATCCTTTTCCCCAGGAAAATCAGTCAGATATTAATTATAGATTTATTAAAATCTGGTATGAATTACAGATTTCCACCTATAACCTATAAATGCATGTAGTACTTAAAAATAGGTTGGTGAGTATTAATGGACCAAGTTCAATCCTCTCTCTTCAATGGCATCAAATCTATGGTTATATTCCAGCACTACCTGACATTAGAGCAGGTTGCCTTTTCACCTTTTTTTTTTTTTTTTAGAAAATAAACACTGCACTCTGCATGAAAGCTGGGGTTTAATGTCGTAAATACCAACACCAAAAATTAGATTTATAGCTTTTACAAATTGTATGAAATAATGTACAGAAATACCTAATTTTCGTAGGTTTTTGCTTACAAACTAACTTCAAAATGTTACTATTTCAAGAATAAAACCAAATAAAGTTAATATCATTTATATTGGATACATTGAATGGAAAATATATTCAAAATCAGAATTCTAATTAGGAATCACCACAAGCAAAATATGCTTCTTTTTTTCTTTTTTTTTTTTTTTTTTTTTTTTTACTGTATTCAATAAGTAAAAACTGAATTACCAAAATTTTATTTCCAAGAATTTGTTTTGGGACACACTGATGCGTGTTGAAATCTGTTCAAAAATTAATGTGGCAGTTCACTTTCATAACAAAGTAAACAAATAGTAAGTTCAAACTCAAAAATCCAGAGGCAGAAAGAAATGTCAAAATCACAATTCACAGGTCTAATGTCATAAATCCTGATACATGTAAACAGTCAGAAATCCAACACACCAGCCAACAGGCGAGGTAGTGAAATAAACAAATTTGTTTTCTCCAAATTCAAGAAAACCAACTGCTTTTATCAACAGAACAATTTTTCCATCAGTTGTCAGGTGGGAGAGGACACACAATATTAGCATATCTGAGATACATCTATGGCAACACCTGTGACTAACTGGTTTCTATTTTGGATAGAACACGTGTCCTTTTTCTCATTAAGTAACTTTCTTTTATGCCACATTTTCTGATGCAAATTACACACAACACGCTCTTTCTTGGTTTGACAAGGTAATTTTTCATTTTCTCTGCTCCAAAATCTTTGCAGTATTTAATGTTGTGGAAGTTATTGCTGACATTTCTTTTTTTTTGAGATTTACAAACTCTTCCATTCAATTTTGCAAACCAATTGATGAAATTTGAATAAGTTGAATTGTTTGAAAAAGTACTTCAAATTTGGTTTTGATCGGTCAATGTATGGCTATTTTAGAGAACGTGACAGACAAAAGTCAGAGAATTTTATATATAGACTAATTATTTTCTCTCATCAATAGAAGTAGATAGGCTCATCTATTGTCAAGTTAACATGGCTCCTGTCTTTTGAACAGGAGAAGATGTTTCTCTCTTGTTTGCTGTTTAGGATATTCATTCTCTTATGTTATCCCAATCACTACAATCTTGACATCTCCAAGTCTAGAGTTAACTTATCTTTCCTGGACAGCCCTTCACTTCTTGCCCTTTCTTATGTTTATACAACACTACACAGTAACACTACCTTGTGTGGCTCTTGGGCCTTGTATTGAGTATGTATTGTATTGCATCTAATATACTGGAAATATAGTCAAATGATATACTCTTATGTACAATCTATTAAGTTGGTACAGTGGTAATCATTTGCAAACCACTATTATAATTCCATATGCATATTGTCAGTACAAATATTCTATTGTAAGATACAAATGAATATCACAAAATATCAGAAAACCTGAATGCCTAAGAAACAACATATATATATATATATATATATATATATATAATGTAAATATTTATGATAAACTCTTAGTTACATTAACAATCATCCAGGTTTTCTATTTTTTAATTTACCAATTCTTGTCTTTATCTCTCTGCTATGTTTGCTCTGGAAATAATCAAGGATGCAAATGTGGCCATTAGAGTTCTGCCAGATAAATGTTTGGTGTTCTTTTACAATGAAAATTAGAGACCATCATTTTTCAAAGTTCTATACAGAATTAAAATAAAAATGGGAAAAACTTGTTCTGATGCCAACCTATTACTGGATGACTTGATCTGCAAACCATTTTGAGAATCTTTAATTTCATGTTACGTTCGTTTGAAATAGTTGAATATATAATTACATACTTCTGTCTAACACTCATATCATCAGGCCCATCTGTATGTATATGCATTCAAATAGGAAAAGGGGGCAAAGAAAAAAAGTTGTGAAAGTGGAATAGGTTTTCCTGCTTTATAATATATATATATACATACATACATATATATGTCTCTTATCAAATGATGTTGAGTATATATATATATATATATATATATATATATATATATATATATATATACACAACACCATTACTTAATAAGACACCAGAAATGTTAAAACAAAATGGCTATTTTTGTAGTGATTTTATAACATATTTATGTTATAATTTTCATTATATATATGAAAGATTTTGTTAAAAACCAATAGTGATCTACTGTAAACGTTTTTTTTTCTTTCTTTCTTTTCAAAGCCCCCACTAAGACATACAAAAGAGACAATAACATTTTTTTCATAATTATTCCCTTCTGGCCTGCCAATTTGTGCAGCAGACATGTTTTGTTTTGTCATTTTTTTTTTTTACCTTTTGCCAAGTTTTCCAGCCACTGATTTGATAATTGTTAGTGAAGTGAACCACAACATTTTCCCTTCATTTATTGGATTATAATCAGTTTTCAGCCATTAAAAATAACCATATCTGTCTCCATTTAGTCAATACATATTTTTTCAACATTGAGAACAGGAGGTTGAGGGAAAAGAAAAGAGTCTGATACCCACAGGGAAGAGACTAAAAATAAAAATTACTGACATGAATGCATTACACACTATATATATTTACCCACCTCACCCATAGTTTCAATTATCCCACAGTCAACCTAAGAAGTAATCAAGTTATAATTTACTTAATAACTGCCCCAAAGCACAAAAATATATAAGTTGGTAATCCCGATATAACCAAAGAAATGCTGGAAGTGAGTCCATCAAGGCTAAAGTTCTTCAATTAATCAGGGAAGAAGACAAAAGGAAAATATGGTGGGATCTCTGGTAAGAACGGATCCATTATATAATTTTCACTAGTCTATTGTTTTAATTGATCTATTTTATTTGTTGTTCATCTTTTATGCCTAAATTTAAAATTAAACACACACACACACATATATATATGTATGTGTGTGATTTTTTTTTTCTATGGCATATCAACCCTTTCCAGGTTATTTAAAGCCAGGAAATATTTTTAGATTGTAAGAATTGGGGTGGGGAGATAATAATGATTTCATGATACAAGTCTAATTAACCCAGAGCTGAGAGGAGAAAATGTGGATACATATGTTTCCCAAGGGTATTTGAGTTTAAGTGAATATAACAAACCTGACTGGAATTAGAACTTGGCTTTGATTAACAATTCTGAGCCATTATCCATTACATTACCTGCACAGTCAAGCTTACAGTACCGGGTATTCTCAAGTGGTCACCCATCTAGTTACTGACCAAGCTTGACATTGCTTAAGTTCAGTAATTGTACAGAAACCCATGTTTCAATATGGAGAGAGTGCATGTGTATATATATATTTGGTTGGATAGATGTGAGTTTGTAACCCTGGGTTTCACGCTTTGACGATCGTCAGACAAACTGATTAATTTTTTAAAAAATTTTGGGTTTATGTAGATTGCGTGTATTGGTGTTATTGTGGAAGTGGTGGGGGAAACTTCATCGCTTATGTCATCGTACTAACGCAAACATTGATGTATGCAGACACATACATACTTGGTCGTCCGTCGGGACTCATACATATATAAACATATGTGGGCAGTTTCGGATATGACATATGTACATATGTTTGTATACGGGTGGTGTTGTGTCTATACATATGCATTTGTATGTTGAAATTTAAAGATTGGAAGTGTGGCAGAAATGTCTCATGAATGTATACATGTCATTATTATTATTTTTTTTCCCTCCCGCTGAATAATATTTCCTCGCATATATGTATATACGTGTGGTGGGGTTTGTGTAAAATTATGATAGGTAAAAATTATTATTATTTATATTTAAATTTTTGAAAAAAAATGGGGGTTTATTTGTTATATTTAAAGCTGGTTATTTGTTTGTTTTTGGTGACTGTGTATATGTAACAGGTAGAAATTTGTAATCTTTATTGGTTAATTTATATTTAATGTGCTGGGTGAGAGGGTAGTTTAATTTAATAACGGGTCTATATGATATGATGTGATGTGATAATAATGTTGCAAAGGGTTGGAGACAATGATATTATAATTAGCTATCATAATTTTACACAAACCCCACCACATGTATATACATACATGCTAGGAAATACACAACACCACCCGTATACATACATATGTCATATCCGAAACTGCCCACATATGTTTATATATGTATGAGTCCCGACGGACGACCAAGTATATGTGTCTGCATACATCGATGTTTGCGTTAGTACGATGACATAAGCGATGAAGTTTTCCCCACCACTTCCACAATAACACCAATACACGCAATCTACATAAACCCAAAATTTTTTTAAAAATTAATCAGTTTGTCTGACGATCGCCAAAGCGTGAAACCCAGGGTTACAAACGCACATCTATCCAACCAAATATGTTAGTTCTATCTGATATTGAGCGCTTTCTAATAAGTACCGCGCATATAATATATAAATAATTACACACACACACTTTTTATATATATATATATACACACACACACACATTTTTTATATATATATATATATATATATATATATATATACACACACATATACTTTTATATATATATATATATATATATATAAACTCTCATTGTATTTTTATGCATGAGGAACCAGTAGCAACTCAGTTCTTAAGACCAAAATATCCTCATACATGATTTGATTATAGTAGTGAAAGCTTGTGCAAAACTGACTACACTTTTTGGAAGAACCAAATACAGAGAACTGGTACACAGTGTGAAAAGGTCACCAAATGACCCCCCTCAGGTTTTGAAAACATTGTTTTCCTTTTCATAGACTGGTTGATACCCATGCCTATAGGACTCAGTCTGTCCTGCTATTTGTCCATAGCTGGCAAAGAAGAGATGGATTTCATACCTTTCCCAAAAGTATTAGCATATAGTGAATGTAATGTCCTCAACTGAAATTCAAACTCAGTTGCCCAATTCCTCAATCCATTACTCCACCATGTTTCCTATACATAGTGACTGACTAAGCACTCTTATTGACAAAATTCTGCTCACCTTGACATACTTTAAATTGCATATTACATATATCATAGGTGTTGAAAACAAATATGGGTTAAAATCTGGCAGAACAGAATAAAGAACAGATAGGAAATGTTTATACATTTAACATATTTCACTTTTATTTAAGCTTCATCAGAATTTTTTTGGAAATGAGTTAAGATAAAGTTCCAGTACTTTGAGTTCTGCATTTGGTTTTCTTTGGTCAGGTAGACTTCACATGTTTTTGTCTAGTGGTGTCAGTGTATGTATGTATTTATGTGTGCACACACATATATATATGCAATTGTGTATTTGGGTAGTAATCTTTCTCTAATACAAGATTCATTAAAAATGACTAACAAAGTACTTCTGTTAAGTTGTTTTATTGTATTTTTCTCACAGGCAAACAAGAGATTTCCTTTTGGGCTTCACATGTGTTGAAATTGCCCAAATGATTATTCGTTCCAAGCACTTTTGGTTAATTTATTAGACATTTTCAGGGATTTTCTTTGTGCTATTGTAAATGGTGTGTTAAATGACTAACACATTAGTCAAAAGAGCTCAGAATGAACAATCATTTGGACAATTTTCATATACACTGTCCAAAAAAAAAAAAAAAAACTCTTCACATACAAGTAATACACCATAAAAAATTTAACTTGTCAGTTATTTTTAATGAAACATGTTACACTAGAAAAATCCTAGAGAGAGGTACTAGAAAAATCCTAGAGAGAGGTACTAGAAAAAATCTATAGATACTGACAGAGTATGCAAAGATACTTAGAATCAGAAAGAGGCAGTTGAAATTTCTACAGAACATGAGGAAAGAAGGCTTGGAAAATTTAACCCTCACAGGACATTAAATGCAAGAGGGACAGAAGAAAATTAGCAAATAACCAACCCAACTTGCTTGAGTAAATGTTTGGCAGAACAAGAATAGAAAAGATTAAAAAGTCAAACATTGCCAAGAGCTACAAATGACTGGAAATTGTGGAGAACCATGATCGCCCACATCCTGAAGCAATACTGCACCTAGAATATTGGCTGACATTTTTTTATGGCTTAACAACCTTTTGCAAGTTGTTTAAAGTCAGGAAATATTTTTAGATTCTAAGAATTTATTGAGATATTAAGGATTTACTGATAACAAGTCCTACTCATTAATCCATAGTTTGGGGAGGGGATTCATATCTTTCCCCAAGGTCATTTGCAGATAAGGAACCCAACTGGAAGTAGGACTTGGCTCTCTGATTTCCAATTCCAAGTTGTTATCCTTAGCGCCACCTGCACATCCATGCCTACAGCACCTGATATTCCCAAGCAGTCACTCATCTAAATACTGACCAAGCTTAACTTATTGCTTAACTTTGGTGTGTATGAGAAGTGGTGTTTCAATGCCATATGGCCATATGTTTAGCACACAGAAGATACCAACAGTGAGACCTTTAAATAAAAGATAAAAAAAGTAACTGCACAAAATAAAAAAAAGGGGGAGTAATTTAGATTTTTGTAAAATAGATGGGAATTTTGCCTAAATAAAATGTACAAATCATAGATAGCAATTAACATTTTTTTGCATGTAACTGGAAACAATAATTGGGTATGGATGCAAGGTATTGGCAAAACATGTAATTGATTGGCAAGCTGACCATTCCTATTGTATCATTAAGGGCAAAGGATCAAGCATAAGGGACTTGACAAAATAAGGACAAATCCCTTTTGGTATAAATCTCAGTTATTCCATTACCAAGTCTGGGACAGAAAGTAAGTCAGTCTCCAGTTTCCACTAACCTCTCAATTGGCTTTATTGGAAGCTATTGGGAGAAAGAGCCAAACACTTTGCATGAGGAAAGCACTTAAAAACAGCAAAAATGCTATTAGTAATTTTGGTGAAATTTCTTTAAAACACAGGATTTTCACATTATTTTACTAACATTCTACTTATATATGCTTTCTCCGTTCAGAACATGGCTGATCGTGGCTCTCCATGACCAGGATTTCTAGATCTATTTTTGTTTAATTATAAATGTGAAAGTTTTATTTTAATTTTCCTCATAAGTACAAGTAATATTAAGACAGTTCCATATTGAGCCAGATATCATTCAAGAGGTTCAAAAATGAAGAGACTTGAGGCAACAGAAATGTGGCTCTACAGAAAAAGGCTGAGAGTACCATGGACTGAATATGTGAGCAATGACAGGAAAACGGGAACAAAAAGGACATATACTTAGAATCAGGAAAAGGCTGTTGAAATTTAGAGGGCACATGATGAAGTGGGCTTAGAAAGTTTAACACGCATACTTGAAGACAAGAAGAACAGAGGAAAGTAGGAAATAACATACCTAATGAGCTTGTGTAAGTGGTTGGCAAGACAGAGATTATGAGAGATAGCAAAGAGAAACATTTCTAAGAGCTACAAAGGACAGGAAGTTTTGGAGAACAATGATCACCCACATCCTGAAGAGACACAGCACATAGATTTCCTGAATCCTACCTAGGATATCACAAGCTATTTAAACAGTTTATTCATATTTTCTTGACTCAATTTGCAATTCTGACACATTTGGACATGGCTGTATAAATGATGAAAGTCTTAATTTGTTTTTATGGGTTGCAAGATGCGTAGCATTCCATGTCCAACTAAGTGAACATTACCTGTTCATAACAAAGATTCATATGAACCATATTTAATGCTTATGAAATAAGAAAAAATTCAAAGAAAAAGATTGAAAAAACACAACAAAAAAAGAAGAGACAAGACCAAAAAAAGAAAAAGAAAAAAAGAGACAAGACCAAAAAAAGAAAAAGAAAAAAAGAGACAAGACCGAAAAAAAGAAAAAAAAAAAAGAGACAAGACCGAAAAAAAGAAAAGAAAAAAGAGACAAGACCGAAAAAAAAAAAAAAAAAAAAGAGACAAGAAGAAAAAAAAAAAAAGAAAAAAGAGACAAGACGAAAAAAAAGAAAAAAAAAAGAGACAAGACCAAAAAAAGAAAAAGAAAAAAAGAGACAAGACCGAAAAAAAGAAAAGAAAAAAAGAGACAAGACCGAAAAAAAGAAAAGAAAAAAAGAGACAAGACCGAAAAAAAGAAAAGAAAAAAAGAGACAAGACCGAAAAAAAGAAAAGAAAAAAAGAGACAAGACCGAAAAAAAGAAAAAAAAGAGACAAGACCGAAAAAAGAAAAGAAAAAAAGAGACAAGACCGAAAAAAAGAAAAGAAAAAAAGAGACAAGACCGAAAAAAAGAAAAGAAAAAAAGAGACAAGACCGAAAAAAAGAAAAGAAAAAAAGAGACAAGACCGAAAAAAGAAAAAAAAAAAGAGACAAGACCGAAAAAAGAAAAAAAAAAAAGAGACAAGACAAGAAAAAAAAAGAAAAAAAAAAAGAGACAAGACCGAAAAAAAAAAAGAAAAAAGAGACAAGACCGAAAAAAAGAAAAAAAAGAGACAAGACCGAAAAAAAGAAAAAAAAGAGACAAGACCGAAAAAAAGAAAAAAAAGAGACAAGACCGAAAAAAAGAAAAAAAAGAGACAAGACCGAAAAAAAGAAAAAAAAGAGACAAGACCGAAAAAAAAGAAAAAAAAGAGACAAGACGAGAAAAAAAAAAAAAAAAAGAGACAAGACCAAAAAAAGAAAAAAAAGAGACAAGACCGAAAAAAAAAAAAAAAAAAGACAAGACCGAAAAAAGAAAAAAAAAAAAGACCGAAAAAAAAAAAAAAGAGACAAGAAAAAAAAAAAAAAAAAAGACAAGACCAAAAAAAAGAAAAAAAAGAGACAAGACCAAAAAAAAGAAAAAAAAGAGACAAGACCAAAAAAAAGAAAAAAAAGAGACAAGACCAAAAAAAAGAAAAAAAAGAGACAAGACCAAAAAAAAGAAAAAAAGACAAGACCAAAAAAAAAAAAAAAAAGACAAGACCAAAAAAAAAAAAAGAAAAAAAAAAAAAAAAAAAAAAAAAAAAAAAAAAAAGAGACAAGACCAAAAAAAGAGACAAGACGACAGGACGAAAAAAAAAAAAAAAAAAAAAAAAAGAAAGAAAAAAGAGACAAGACCAAAAAAAAAAAAAAAAAAAAAGACAAGACAAAAAAAAAAAAAAAAAAAAAAAAAAAAAAGACCAAAAAAAAAAAAAAAAAAAAGACAAGACCAAAAAAAAAAAAAAAAAAAAAAAAAAGAAAAGACAAGACCAAAAAAAAAAAAAAAAAAGAAAAAAAAAGACAAGACCAAAAAAAAGAAAAGAAAAAAAACATAAAACAAATAGAAAGGAAAGGAAAAACACTAAACAAATAAGAAAGGAAAGAAAAAAAAGTAAAGAAAAAGCCTAAAAAAAATGAAATGAAAAATAATGAATAAAAAAAGCTAATCAGTTAATTTAAGTAGGAGAAAAATCAATAATCAGATCCCAAAATCTCCTCCTCCTCTTACATTTCTCCCAAACATCTTTCTCTTTCTTGCTGTATACTTATTGATTTCACTTAATGCAGTCATTCTCCTCCTCCTCTGAAACAGCCAATTAAAAGCAGGAATCACTTTGCAAGCAGATAGTTTTACATCTGCCTGTTTATTTATATAAATCCTTTGTCCTCAAGAAATTTCATTTTTTTTTTCTTTTGAATAATGAGAGACTAATTTAGCCAAATTAGTGACCTGATCATATATTCATTTCAACCATGATAGAGAATAGAATTAATGAAGACCAGATGAAATGCTCCAAGTAAGATTTTAGTTCCAACGTGTTCTTTATAAATCAAAAATAGACAAAGGTCTTTCTTAGAAACAAAGCTTTCTGGAACTTATCCAAGCTTCTGTTGTTGAAGTCGAAATTAATTTTTCTACAGATTCAGTTATTAAATTGATTCTCGAGTTATGCCCAATTAAGATACTGAATAAAAATCACATCCAATGCTATCAGATGTTAATTAACATCCCCTTTTTGAAATTAGTGCCAAGTTTTCATTTTGTCATCAGCACATTGCTGTAACTAATACCTGCTTTCCAGTGATGTTAGTTAATCATTAGATGAATACATATTGTTCTGTTCTTTGCATAAAAGGAAAAAAAAAGTTGACACAAAGTACTCATAGATTTTCCACCAAAAACTGTCAATTTCATAGCATATAAATCAACCATCTGTCCTTGCATGGAATATTACTGTCATATATGGTCTGGTGCTTCCACTGTACATCTTGAGGTCCTCAACAAAATCCAGAGACAAATATGCAAGATGATAGGTCCTGATCTGGCATCTAGTCTACAATCGCTATCCCACAGATGTGCCATGGCCTCTCTGTCTCTTCTACAAGTATTTTCATGGCAACTGTTCCGACAAACTACTTTCACTGGTTCCGGGACTACATGAATTTAAGCGAGCTACCAGGCTGGCATCTCGGTCCAACCTTTTCACTGTCAAAACAGTTAAATGTAACCATCTCTTCTACTCAAACAGCTTCTTCACTTGCACACCTATCTGTGGAACTCCCTTCCCCTTACTTGCTTCCCCAATGACTATAATCTTCAAATATTCAAGTGTAATGTCAATCAACATCTGACACCCTGAGTTTGTTCTCCGTCCTTCTCTGTATCCTTTTCTCAAACACGTCTCTTTACTCTTCTTCTCAATCCTCTGTAACTCCTTGTGTGCTAGTGGCACTCCCGCCTTGCTTGGAGTGAATTCATTTAAGAAAAAGAAAAAGAAAAAAAAAAAAATCACTTCCAATTTCATAAGTTGTTTGCAATATATTTCTCTACTGAAGTCAATGTATGTTTGTACAATTTACAGTGTATTTCTATATGCTTTCCCATTTTTGTTTGTAATTCTAGAAAATGGAAAACCTTTTAAGGTTGAACTTTTTTCCCCATGAATTTCATATGCATAGCAAAGCTTGCATCTGGCACTGGACATCACCTAACATCTTGAAATTTATTATCAATGGAATCTCTGATCTTGTAGAGCCAATTGAAAGTTATTTTGAGTGAGTATTCACTCAACAAGGAAACTTGAAGCAACAGAGAAGCAGTTATACAGAATGATGCAAAGAATACCATGGACAGAATATATGAGCAATGAAGAAGTTATAAGCAAAATGGAATCAAAAAAAATCACATGTACTTAAAATCAGAAAAAGACAGTTGAAATTTATGGGACACAATGAGAAAAGGGAGCTTGGAGAAAATGACACTCACAGAACATACTGAAGGCAAGAGAAGCATAAGTAAAGAGCAAGTAACATACCCAACAAACTTGTGCAAATGGATCATAGAACATGAACAGGGAGAGATAGTAAAGAGACAAACATTAATTAGAGTGACAAAAGATAGGAAGATGTAAAGGGTCATAACCCATATCCTGAAAGAAGAAAATGGTATTTTGATTTGGTGTTGCTTAATGAAAAATTTTTTTCATTATAGATACCCTTTAGACTAGATTTCATTTCGACTTCTATCGGTAAATTAAAAATATTGATAGTATTTGATGTTATTTACTAAGCTTAACTTTTGACAGAGATTCATATATTTGGAGCACGCAGTGGGAATTGAACCCACTACAATTGATTTGCAAGCCCAGTTTGCCAACCATTATACTACAAGAGGCATCCTATCAGTTCTATATTAACAGTTTCTTTCACTTTTTTTGCTTTCCAGTCAACATCGATATTCAAAAATTTGAATGCAATGTCAATCATTATATTCTGTGTTCTTAATTTCTATTCTTTTATTATTCTCTTTCCTTAACAATGTTTTCTTTTTCTCATATTCTCTGACACAGTAACCCCATATGCCTTAGTGGCTTTATTGCCTTGCTTGGGATGAACTGATTAAAGTGTAGAGTGGCCATGGTTAAATGTAAAGAAATAGCAGAACTGCCCAACAAACAGAATTGAGAAAAAAAAAAAACAGGAAAAAGACAATATAATGCAAGCAAACTATATGCAATGCAAAACAACAGTAATATGGCAAAAAGTTCTCAAACTAAAAATTGAGGTTGACACACAAGAGCAAATTTGGATAAACGAATATAAAGATTTGGACTTCAAGATATGACAGACCAGGACCGAGTCATATCAAACTGAGAACTGTCCTATTTTATTGGCTAGGAAGAAATCCCAGCATGCATTTGTGTATTTCTGCCTATAAATTGGGGAGGGGAAAGTGTTTTGCAGTCATTCCCACTTGAATTGGAACCAACAAACAAAATAAAATTCTTTTATTGGTTGTTTTTAAATAAAAAGATAAATAAAAAAATTTTTTAAATAAAAACAACCAATAACTCCAAAATAAACAATTTTTACCATAAAAGGAAAATAAATTGTAACAATCTTTGTTTTTATTGATCTAACAGAATCAGAAAATTATCTTTTCTTTTGACAGAAATCATTTTTGATTTGCAGTGAGCCCCTCCTCACCATCATTCAGTGCCTTTCAAATTTTTGTTTGCCTCTGCCTAACAAAGGATCTTCACAAGCAGAAAAGGAAATTTATATATATATATATATATATATATATATATATATATATATATATATATATATATATATATATACACACACACACAGTGCGATGGATAAACTGTCATCTAAATTACGCAAAAAGGAAAATAACACTGACATCTCATTTTAACAGATATATTTACCAAAATTACATATCTTGAAATACTAAGGAGTAAATTTATTCAATAAAATCACCATTGGCTTCAACCATGGCATACAGACGACTCTGGAATCTCCTGCAACTCTTCTGGATAGTCTCCTTGTTTAAGTTGGTGAATGTAGCCATAATTCTTGCCTTCAGTTCATCTTTGCTATTACAAGGAATTTTGTTGGTCTCTCACTCAACTGCATCCCACACATAATAATCAAGGAGGCTAAGTGGCCAAATATAAAGGGTGATGTGGTTGCAGAAATTGTTTAATAGCTGTGACTGGGTCCTCCAACTTCAGTGGCATGGTGCAGAGTCCAGCTGCCACACATGGGGTCTTCCAGCAGCCACCCTCTTGACCCAGAGCAGCACTACCTCTTCAAGGCACTCAATATAAACCTCCATGTTGAGTCTGAGGCCCTGTGGGAAGATGAATGTAGGTATAATGTTGCCATCACTAGTGATCCCCCCAAACACCATGATGTTGACTGGATATATCATCCAACTCTTTCTGAATCCTCTACAGTGTCCTCAGATTGACACCCAAGCACTTTGAAATGTTCCAGCACAAATGCCAAGCAGTACAGCATGCTGTTTCCAAATTTCTGGTGGAGTGAATTGCATCATGATGCTCTACTATACCAGACAGTTGACAAAATAAAAAACAAACAATGCACATGTGGGAAATGTGAAATTAATAATATAAAATAGTGACAATTTACCCATGGCACCCTGTATATAAAAATTTCAGATAGGGTATATCTGTAAAAAGGACAATATGAACAAAGATAAAAGGAAAACTTTTCTTAACCAATGTATTTTGTCCTCTCAAGGCAAATGCAAAGATTTTATTCTGTAATAAGTAATTATATACAAGAGCAAAAACATTATTGGTTTTTAAAAATTTTAATTTTAGGAACACTCATAAATATTCATCAGGTTAGCTGAAAAGTTAGGCAAAGTCTGGCAGACATGACGTGACACAATTCATGTCTAATAAATGAAAGTGAGCAAGTGAAGTTTTGAAATTTTTTTTTTTTTATGTAAATTAGTATTTAAATTATTTTAGTTTTGGATTAGTTTATGTATGTGTTATATATTTTGAACAACATCAAGTTAAGGATTTAACAGTTTTCTTTCAATTTTTATAATCATGTATCTTGGTTTGGGAAAGTAGTAATTCTTTCCAGAATGGAGATATTGGGGAAAAAAAAAACTGGGGCACAGATTTATACTTTGATAAGATTCAATAACAGCACTCTTGAGAATTTTCCTTCTAAGTTATTTTCTCTTTTAATAAGTGTGGGATTATTTAGATCAAAGTTGTGGTTGAATTTATTTCTATGTATAACCAATGCATGTAATAATAAATAAAAATAAATTGTCCAAAGATCATTTTTGGAAGAAGAATAGAAGAAATATAGTCCAAGCTTTCAACTATTTTAACTCATCATCTGTCTAGGTAGAGAATTATATATTAAAAGCCTGCATCCTCAAAGGTAAGCAAAAAAAAATTCATCACAATACTGACTAGTTCTATGAAACTCACCAATTATCTTTACCTACCATGATGACTTAAAGTCAAAAGCCTGGACCACATCATTAAAATTAATCATCACAAAAATTTGCCTTAAAAACATTTCCTGTATAAATACATAGAATATATGTATGTGTGTGTAAAAATACAGATATAATTAAAAAATATATCTGTAAAAAGACAATAGGAAAGATTTTCTTTACCAACATGTTTCGTCCTCTGATGGACTTTATCAAGGCAAATGTAAAGATTTTATTTTGCAAAATACCACACTTATTAAAAGAAAAAGTAACTTAAGTTACTTTTTCTTTGATGGATTCTTGCCAAAATATGAATCTGTACCTGGAGTTTTTCAAATATCTCCTTTCCTAAAATACACACTCCCTTCCCAAGCCAACATACAAGACTATAAAAATTTTAACAAATTTAAAGAAAACTTAAATTCAAACCCTATTATTTAAAATATATAATACAGGAATTAATTTCTCAAACAATATAATATAAATAATTATATTATAAAATAAAAAAATCAGCAATAACAACATTTACTCACTTTCATTTATTAGACATTAAATTACATCACTTAGAATACTCCATAATTTACCTTGACTTTCAGTTAACCTGATGTATATTTATGAGTGTTCTTAAATTTAAAAAAATTCAGAAAAAATTTTTTTTCCTGTTTATAAATACTTATTTGCAAAATAAAATCCTTACATTTGCCTTATCAGAGGACAAAACATGGCGGCTATGAAAAATTTTCATTTTGTCATATTTATATATATATATATATATATATATATATATATATATATATATATATATATATATATATCCCATTTCTATCAACTCAAACATTTTTTTATTACTTCAAACATTATATACTCATATTTGAATTGAAACAGATGTCCCTATTTTATGTTTTATTTTAAACAGTGTGTGTTACATCTATTGGCCTGCACATTTGAGAGATCTTAAGAAATTGTGCTCTCCAGAAGGTATCCCCCTTTGTAGGAGAAACCAATATTTGATTTGGTGTGCTTTACCACTCAGTTACTGAAAGTATCACAGTTCAGCAGGGCTCTATTTTCCCTTTTAAGGAAAGTACAGTTCCTCATTCACATATTTTTCTCAAAAATCCCGTATCTACTCAGTTTCATATTTGAAACATAAAACAAAGCCATTTCTTTTTTTTTTTTTTGTTAAGCATATCACCCCAAGCAAGGCGGGAAGCCATTAGGACGCAAGGGGTTACAGAAAATTTAGAGCAAGATCAGATAGGAGAAAGGATGAGGGTAGTGGATAGATCAAGGCAACTGGAGATGTCGATTGACATTACACTTGAATAGCTGGAGATTATAGCTCACAGGGAAACAGGAATAGGGGAGTTCCACAGGCGAGAGATGCAAGATATGAAGCTATTAGAGTAGAAGAGACGGCTACATTTAGGAGTTTCGACAGTGAAGGGGTGAGAGCGGGATGCCAGCCTCGTGAGGCACTGGAACTCATGACGTCTGGGAACCAGCGAATGCAGCTCCTTGGAGCAATATCCATGAAAGTATTTGTAGAAAAGACAGAGGGAGGCGACGGCACGTCTGTGAGAAAGTGACTTTAGATGAGACGCCAGGGCAGCGCCAACTACGTTGCATATCCGCCTCTGGAGCCTATCAAGACCCCCCCGAGGCAAACAGAAGGGCACCAGACCATATATGGCAGCAATACTCCTTGCGAGGGCTTAATTGTTGATTTGTAGATCTGGAGGATCGACTCCGGGAAAAAAACTTCCTGGCGCGGCTCAGGGAGCCAACTTTCCTTGCGGTGGACGAGGCAATCGACTCAATGTATTTATTCCATCTCAGGTCAGCAGTCAACATGAGACCGAGAAGCTGCAGAGAGTTGCTCTTGAGAAGTTCAGCGTCAGACATTCTAATGGAGGGAAAGGAAGGATCTCTGTGGTGATTAATAGAGAGCAGTTTTGTCTAAGAAGTGTTGAAGTTGACCAGCCAATTCATGTCCCAGTTCACAATCGATTGGAGGTCCTTTTCGAGATGCATGGCCAGGTGAGTTTTGTCAGTGAGACTAGATTTGTTTTTGAGGCAGTAATAAATTGTGGTGTCATCCGCGTAGATGCCAACTTGGGAAGTTATGGCGTCAGGAAGGTCATTTATGTAGATAAGGAATAGAGAGGGGCCTAGGATGGAGCCTTGAGGAACACCTGCGTTCGTGGGATAGGAACTGGAGGAGAATCCGTTGAGAACGACCTTCTAGTCACGGTTTGACAGGAATGATCGTATTAGGTTATATAATTGACCCATAATGCCATAACCCTGGAGCTTGCGAAGAAGGCCGGCATGCCAAACCCTATCAAATGCTTTGGAGATGTCTAGTGCCACGGCTCGGGCTTCCCCGTTATTTTGAAGAGCTCGGTAGACTGTTTCAGTGATGGCCGTAAGCACATTGGCTGTAGATCGGGCAAAGTGGAAACCATATTGCTTGTCTGAGAGCAGATTATGGGATGTGAGGTGGTTAACCACCCTGGTATTGATTAGGGCTTCGAAGACTAGGACTTCGAACTGGTTGAATAAAGGAGGTATAGAGGGTTTGCAATTGTTCAATACGCTCTTGCAGAGACGCCAATAATCTTTGGAGCCAAATTTGCGAGATGCAATACGTTCCTTCATCCGAGCTGCAAATAGTTTCTTAGCATCGTTGAGGACACACTTACATTCATTATGGGCAGAGGCAAAGAGACGTCTATTGCAGTCAGACATGTCGCTACAGAATAGGTAGAAGTAGTGGTTCCTATGGGCGATGGCCGCTGAGCAAGCAGCCGAGAACCAGGGGAGGAGCCTTCCTTGACCTTTATATTTCCTTGATGGGATGAAAGCGTTGATTCCAGCTTTAACCCAGGAAGAGACCTCAGAAGCACATTCTTGGACGGGAGCTTAAAGAGTCCATCAGGGGACATCGGAGGAAATCACGGAACGCGTCCCAGGATTATGGCGGGGGATGGAGGTAAAAGCACAGGTCGAGAAGAGAGGCTTTACCTTCCGGTTGAAGGCAAAACAGTGGGGGAAGTTAACTATCTGTGTGAGGGAATGGGAGATTGAAAAATTGAGTGTTTGAATGCCTGCGTGGTCAGTAGTAGCATTCTTAAGCCACAAGGTGTGATGGGCGTTAAAGTCACCAAACACAAAAATGTGAGCAAACGGGTGGAGGGAGAGAGCCTTGTCTATGCTGTCAGAAATGCTATTGAGTATCTCACAGTCTTGAGAGGATGGAGAGCGGTAAAGGAAAAAGAGATAGCTTACCGTGTTGAGGAGAGAGAGTCGGAGACACAGGTACGACTGGTCTGGCGATTCGAGAGAGAACTCTCTGGCCGGAGGGAGTGATCCTTGACGTAGATACCAAGACCGTGCATGTGGGTTAGAGAGTCTTTTCTGAGGAGAGGAAGATAGCCGGGGATCGAGAGATCAGAAGAGGGGATAGACGAGACAAGGTTTGTCTCGCAGAGAACCAGTATATCTGGGCCGTTTGCAGTGAGGAAAGATTCCAGACTGCAGAAGTTTGTCCTAATGCCCCGGATGTTGGAGAACAAAATGTTGAGGGGTTTAGGTGGTTTTTGAGAGGCTGGTTTAGGGTTAATCTTTCGGTTTTTGTAACTCATATTGAATTTGTTTGTAAGATGAGAAGGCCTGAAGTAAAAGAAACAGACAGTTTTGAACGTGATGCGGGCAGAGAGGAGTTGGCAAAATCTACATCTTTATGTGGCCTCAGGGTTGCCCACCGGAGGTGACTGCAGGGACACCTTTTCATGCGCGACATGGCACTACAAACACCTTGGTATTATACAACTGTTGACCAGAGCGGCCGCTCAAGATGCTACGCAAGAGTTAAGGCTTCTAACTACCAGTCGGAAACAGCAACCAGAGAACTGTCAACCGTGTACCCTCAGATGCCACAGACTGCACACATCACGGGAGAAACAGAGCTGCACTAATACAGAGGCCAGAGAGAGCAAGAGTACCGGGAACCCCTTCCTAGACAAGAAACAAGGTGTAAGCCTCTACTCATGTCCAATAGAAGGGGGAGGAGTGTTGACCGGGCCGTAGAAGAGACTACCTACACCTATTACAGATAACACAAAAAAGGATGACAAAAACAGAGGGAAGGATTCTGGGAGATAATAAGTAAGGAGTCCTAGATCACACTTGGCTATACTCTATCACATTAAGTATTAACTTCGTATAAGTCCCATTGTCTATTCTAAAAAGAAATTGAAAATAAGGTTACCCGGATTTATTATCGCATCTAGCCAAAGACATTTAATTTTCCATTTTTCCTGTTTTTTTCTTTCGAACCGAGATTTCTTACTAAACTATCAAATAAGGGAGGATCATTGGGACAAAATGTCCTTGAGTGGGGGGGAGAGAAAAAAAAAAAAGAGATAAATTTAAAAACAAAAAAAACAAAAAACAAAACAAAAAAAAAAGAAAAGTGTAAATGGGTTTCTGCTAGAGCGAAACTATACTCACACGAGGCAGCAAGTGGTTGTCTGCTTTCTTCCTCATGATGGTAACTAACTGTACGGCTTACCTTATGTCCAAGCGTCAACCCGGGGGGCGGGGATCAATGGCCAATCCTCTGCCCTCACCAAATAATGGACTTGAGAGATATGCTTTCAATAAGATTTAGAACAGGAGAAAGAAACGACTAGAACAATTCCAAGTTCAGACAATATATCAAGGAAAAAGATACTGTCACAACATCATTAGAATACTGACGAGACACCTTCGCATCTAGCCGAAGACATTTAATTTTACATTTTTCTTGTTTTTTTCTTTCGAACCGGGATTTCTTACTAAAAAGAATTAATGGATTTTATTTTTAATCTGACATTTTTTATTACTTCAAACATTATTATAGTCAATACTTATTTGAAATAGACATCCAATTTTTTTTTTCTTAAATTTTGAACTGTGTATTAGAGAAATCTTAAAGGAGATGTTATCTCATTTGAAGTAAAAGCTACAAAGAAATTCTCCTGCTCTGTGTGTTTAAATAATAGTTGCATATTTTCCAGTGGTGGCAATGAATGGTGACTGAACCCTGATCAAAGCCATAATTTTGGACGCTGATTTGCAATACATGCACTTCCTGTTTAATACAATCTTATCCTAATTTCCCTCAATTTAACCTTGTGCCTGACAAAGCTGAGTAATTTTTAAAAAAAAAAAAAAAAAAAAAAAAAAAAAGAATAAACATTTTAATAGTATGTGAGGAATTTAGAACAATTTTAATTGCAATCAATCAGGTAATTGAGCAAAAATCTCATTTAAAAAGAGAAAAATGATTCTTATCTGGAAAAACTGTAAAATAAAAAGAATTTCAGACTTTAAACTGATATACAGCTTTTAAAAAAAACTGATTTTCCGAGTGAAGGAACTTGGCTTGCAAAGGAGGAATTTCAGTCAGAGAAGTAATTCCCCATTGTGAAACTATGTCCTGTATACTCTGTACATTATATATTTTGCATATTATGTCAGTTCTAGCTATCACATGAAGATGTGAAAATGCAATATTTTCAAAGATAATTACTCCTGCAAACTAAAAGTACTTAAACATTAGACAATTTGTATTTAAATATATACTGGAAACCAGGAAAATTGTCTGAAACATTAGAAAAATAAATTTTAAAATATCCCTAACAAAAAAAAAAAAAAAAAAAAAAAAAAAAATTTCTATAATGTTGAGCTTTTGTCTCTTAGAAGTTTTTATATTCCTCAGGTGTTATAAATGCAGTGTTGATTATGGAAGAGCTATAATTATATATTAGTGAATATATATAATTCACGATTCTGCACAGAATCTCCACACATGAAGATTGCATAAACAGCATGAAACTCCAAGTAGTGTTATCAATGTTGGACATTATGTATATTCACTAATTATAAATATAACTCAAATATATGGAGTGGTTCAATTCATATTACAGTGAATCATTCATACAAAAAGTAAAAGTAAATGAAATCCCTTTGCTAACTAAATTTTAAAGATGCATTAACCCACTAATCACTCTAATGTTATGATCCTTGTTTTTTAAAATCATAAACTGTATTAGGTCTTCCTTAAATACACAAGTACTTTTGACTGTACATCCAGTCATCATCAGGCATGGAAATTATTTTGTTTTTGGTAAAATTCAGGTAGCACTCAAGACAAAAATATTTCAGCTTTTTATATCATTAACTTTACTAATTTACTTTTTGTATGTATCAATGATTCATTGTTTTATATATATATATATATATATATATATATATATATATATATATATATGAAAAAGCAATACCTAAGGTTTAAAATGCATT
>CAHIKZ030000688.1:965000-972500 GCA_903632075.3 Acanthosepion pharaonis
GAAATATATAAGAGAAATGACCTGAGGACATTAAAGAAAAGAGTGATAAAATGACAAAACAATATGGGAATCCAAGACAAAAAAAAATAAAACTGCATCAAGTGAAGCAGTATTTTCTGCATTCCCGGGATCCTTCTAAAATCATTTTAAGCTGTAAGTAATTTGTCAATATCATTCTCGGAGAGGCATATTAATAAAGACAAAATTTTCGTCAAGAAGTGGAAAGATTATATTGAATAATAATGTGTTGTGTTGTGATAGATTCTGGCAAAAAAATAGTCTATCTAAAATATAACTCCACTTAGTAACCCTCTACCTTGAGTAGCTCTTGGGCCTTGTATTGAGTGACCATTAGTATAAAAAAAAAACCCAGCCTTACCTGGTCTTCTTGTAAATTTGGAGAAGGTCTATGCTTCACAGTTGTGTGTCTGCACTCATACAAGTTGGATATGTTTCTCCTAACAGATATTTCGTTTATTTCTTAGGTTGTGGGGTTTTTCAATTTTTTTTTTTTTTTTATTATTATTACTATGAAAATTGTTTACCCTATATAGCAATTTTCTAAGCGCTGCTTAGATGTGGCACAAGGCCGGAAGTATGGAGCACCCAGTGAGGATTGAACTCACTACTCAGTCGTAATATGTTCTAGCGAGACAAGCTTGCTAACCATTACACCATGCTGAGGTGCCCATTGTTTACCCTATATATGAAACTTTACTAACATCTTGAAATCTGACAACAGTAATTAATATATTCAAGCAAAGATGTTATATATGTTAAATGAACTATTTTTTCCTGTTAATTTTTTTTTTTTAACTCCAGTCTTCTTTGCCTAATGCTTATAATGCAAACCCAGATATCAGAAAATCAATTTTTTGCTCTACAATTGATAAACTTGTCAATAGAAATATAGGGTGACCCCCAAAAAACGGGAACTTTTTAACAATCCAATAAAACCAAGAGTGATGGAAGAAAAATATTTTATTCATAGTAATTGAAACCTTAAACCATGCCATTTAAGAAACAATGATGGAATTTTCATTTTTTAAAAATTACGTCCTCTAGATGGCGTCCTCCTGTACGAATGCATTCTTGAAATCTGCTGTTGAGATTCCTCATTGATTGCTGCTAACGCATGCTGTAGTCCGTTTCACTGATCCATGGTCACTAAAATGGCGAAATGTTTACTTGCTCAAGGTCACTGTCTCACAGTGTTGCCACTTGCTCAATTCTGGCAATACACACTTCAAAAATTCCCGTTTTTTTGGGTCACCCTGTATAACTAATTTTCAAAGATAATTTTAGTCTTGTAAAATCTGCATTTATTAAATATCATTTACATGTCTTTTTTTTTTTTTTTTTTCATCTGCTTCAAAAGAAAAAAAATTAAAAAAATTGCAGAGTCTGAAAGATGCCACACTGAAACACAATGATAGTGGGTAGAAAAAAATCTAGATGCATGAGTGGCAACTATGAGTCAGGAAGCATAACAATGCCCTTGGCTATTTTATCAACATTAACTGTCAGGTTTTGCTGTTTGACTATTGTTGGGGGAGGGTCAATGATGGAAGTAAGGAAAGATTAGAACTAGCCTTAATTTTGTAATGATATAGAATGATTTTTAAAAACCATTTCCCACCTGCCAAACAAGGTGAAAAAATACATTAAAAGATACAAGGGGCTACTGAGAGTCAAAGAAACAGAGGATTAAAAATAAACAGGATTCCAGGAAATGAATGACAATTGATGCTACATTTTAATTTTTGAAGATTATATTTAACAGGAAGGCTGAAAGCCAGAAGACAGTTCGACAAGCAAAAAGTGGAAGAGATGAAACTATTAGAATAGAACATACAGTTACAAATATCAATTCCAACAGTGAAATTATGAGACCTAGCTGCCAATCTAGTACTGCCCTTAAACTCATGAAGTTGAGGTACCAAATAGAATAGCTCATCAGAATAACAGTGCAAACAGAAAAGGCAAAGAGGAGTCATGTCACAGCAGTAGGAAAATGACTGAAGCTGAGATGCCAAATGAGGACAGATAACAGTGAAGATTGGTTGAAACGAGAGCACTACAAAACTGGAGGTGGAGGACAAGAATACTATGAGATGGGAAATGATAATATTACAAGACTGGTGGGTAATGGAGAATCCTATAAGACCAAAGTGAGTGTGCATAGTTACTGAACAAAAAAAAAAAAAAAAAAAAAAAAAAAAAAATGAAAAGATGAAACACTAATGGTTGAAGAAATCAAAAAAAAAAAAAAAAAAAAAAAAAAAATTGGTTGCATTAAGTAAAAATGTAGTTCGGGCTACATTTTTAGGACATCCAATAAAAAAAACCTATCTTATGCTTAGAACATGCAATCTATATTACCAAGCATCATACTAGAACAGATGAATGGGCAGAATAAAAAAAATGAGCAAACCTGCAATGAAAAATGATAGTATGTATTAGGAAAATAGAAGTTGATAGATTAAGAAAAATATCAAGAGAAAGAAAGAAAAAGAATTTGTTGAATAAAAAAAAAGAAATCAATATTGAAAGAAGAGCAATAGAGAGAAGAGTATAGTGAGCACTAGATGCAAAAGAAGGAACTGAGGTAAGGGAATGGATCGAGAGAGAGAGCATGAGTGGAGTGAGAATAAATTGTCCAGCAGGGATCCCATTAATGGAATGTCTCATTTAAACCTGTCAATGACACTTCTGCTCACATACATAACACTGCAACAGTGTGCAATTGCATTCTGCACACATCCTTTACCATTCCCAATGTTAATACTGAAACAGAAACTAGAAAAAAAAGAAAATAAAAGGTGCGGGTGGGAGGCAAATCATTTACTTCAGAATGATCCTCGAAGTAATATGGGCAATATTGAAAAGATGGAGACTGTGGCCAAAGCATTTGGCACATTTTGAATGGCAAGTAAGAATGAAATGAACATGAACCATGGGTGGGGGAGAAAAAAAGCTTATAAGACAGACACTACAAAATGTCTAAATTATTATTATTTCTACTTAAAAAAAAATAAATAAATAAATAAATAAATAAGAAATCAATTTTTGGTCTATTTCTTCAAAGGAAAGACAAGTTCAAATTTATTGTAGATAGAAATAGAAACAGAAAAAATAGGCCTAATACTCACATCCACTTTTTTGTGAAGAAGAGAAGAGAGAAGAGAAGAGGAGAAGAGAAGAGAAGAAGAAGAAGAAGAAGAAGAAGAGAAGAGAAGAAGAAGAAGAAGAGAAGAGAAGAGAAGAAGGAGAAGAGGAGAAGAGAAGAGAAGAAGGAGAAGAGGAGAAGAGAAGAGAAGAAGAGGAGAAGAGAAGAGAAGAAGGAGAAGAAGGAGAAGAGAAGAGAAGAAGGAGAAGAGAAGAGAAGAAGGAGAAGAGAAGAGAAGAAGGAGAAGAGAAGAAGGAGAAGAGAAGAGAAGAAGGAGAAGAGAAGAGAAGAAGGAGAAGAGAAGAGAAGAAGGAGAAGAGAAGAAGGAGAAGAAGAAGAGAGAAAAGAAGAGAAGAGAGAAAAGAAGGGAGAAGAGGAGAAAAGAGAGAAGAGAAGAAGAAGGAGAAGAGAAGAGAAGAAGGAGAAGAGAAGAAGGAGAAGAAGAAGAGAGAAAAGAAGAGAAGAGAGAAAAGAAGAGAAAGAGAGAAGAGAGAAGAGAAGAGAGAAGAGAAAAGAGAAGAGAAGAGAGAAGAGAAGAGAGAAGAGAAGAGAAGAGAGAAGAGAGAAAAGAAGAGAGAAGAGAGAAAAGAAGAGAGAAGGGAGAAAAGAAGAGAGAAGGAGAAAAGAAGAGAGAAGGGAGAAAAGAAGAGAGAAGGGAGAAAAGAAGAGAGAAGAGAGAAAAGAAGAGAGAAAAGAAGAGAAGAGAGAAAAGAAGAGAGAAAAGAGAAAAGAAGAGAGAAGAGAGAAAAGAAGAGAAAAGAAGAGAAGAGAGAAAAGAAGAGAAGAGAGAAAAGAAGAGAAGAGAGAAAAGAAGAGAAGAGAGAAAAGAAGAGAAGAGAGAAAAGAAGAGAAGAGAGAAAAGAAGAGAAGAGAGAAGAGAAGAGAAGAGAGAAAAGAAGAGAAGAGAGAAAAGAAGAGAAGAGAGAAAAGAAGAGAAGAGAGAAAAGAAGAGAAGAGAGAAAAGAAGAGAAGAGAGAAGAGAAGAGAAGAGAGAAGAGAGAAAAGAAGAGAAAAAGAGAAGAGAAAAAGAGAAGAGAGAAGAGAGAAAAGAAGAGAAGAGAGAAAGAGAGAAAAGAAGAGAAGAGAGAAAAGAGAGAAAAGAAGAGAAGAGAGAAAAGAGAGAAAAAAGAAGAGAAGAGAGAAAAGAGAAAAGAAGAGAAAAGAGAAAAGAGAGAAAAGAAGAGAAGAGAGAAAAGAGAGAAAAGAAGAGAAGAGAGAAAAGAGAGAAAAGAAGAGAAGAGAGAAAAGAGAGAAAAGAAGAGAAGAGAGAAAAGAGAGAAAAGAAGAGAAGAGAGAAAAGAGAGAAAAGAAGAGAAGAGAGAAAAGAGAGAAAAGAAGAGAAGAGAGAAAAGAAGAGAAAAGAAGAGAGAAAAGAAGAGAAGAGAGAAAAGAAGAGAGAAAAGAAGAGAAGAGAGAAAAGAAGAGAAAGAAGAGAGAAAAGAAGAGAAGAGAGAAAAGAAGAGAAGAGAGAAAGAAGAAGAGAGAAAAGAAGAGAAGAGAGAAAAGAAGAGAAGAGAGAAAAGAAGAGAAGAGAGAAAAGAAGAGAAGAGAGAAAAGAAGAGAAGAGAGAAAAGAAGAGAAGAGAGAAGAGAAGAGAAGAGAGAAAGAAGAGAAGAGAGAAAAGAAGAGAAAAAATAAATGGAAAAATGTAAAAATTTAAATTTTAAACAAATGCTACTATTGTTACAAACAAAATCACTGTACACTGACAAATTTTAAAAAATAAAATAAAATACTATAAAACTATTAAAACTTAACATAGCAACAGTGGAGTGGCTTGGCTAAGACAGACTGACTGAACCTCACTCTCTACTCTCAATTGAGAGTTTTTTCTCTTATACTGGTTTCCAACCAGGAGTATAGGGCCCAATTTTCCCTAATATTTTCTCATAGTAGTAGCAGCAGCATAAAAGATAATAATTAAAAAAAAAAAAAAAAAAAAAAAAACACTTAAAAAACTAAAACTGTTCCTGTTGTGGCTGGAGCTTCAGGTTTGATAAAAGAAGGAACTCAATAACAAATCAACAAAGCCCCTGGTGCCCCATCCAAAAATTCAAAACAGTTCTCACAAACAGAGACTATATCCTACAAAGGAGCTTTATTTATTTGTTTTTTGTTAATAAATGTCTTTTTGTTTAAGTGCAAGCAATAAGAAAATCACATCATTTGCCTACTCTAGGTGGTTGGTGTGTGATTATAAAACAAATGCAGATCAAAATTTTTTTTTTTTTTTAAATATAATAATTTGATATTAAACAAGACAATGCTAATCTACTATAAATGATTAGATTACACAAACACATAAAAAAAAAATTAAGTAGTTTTATATAAAGAAGTAGGTCAGCTGGCACCCCAATGATTGCCAAGTTTTTAACAATTTGTGGGGAAAATGAAATAAAATCAATAAATAAAATAATAAAAGAAAGAAATACATTTTCCCATAATGCTAGTAATAAAGGAACCTCACTTGGCTTTGCCAAACACCCATTAGGTGGTGCTGTTTAAGTCTATTAAAAGATAAACATTACCTTCCTCTTTCTCCCTCTTGCTTCAAAATGTTATAGCGATTTTCTAAGCCCAGCTTAGATATGGCACAAGGCCGAAAATATGGGGTACTCAGTGAGGATCGAACTCACTACTCAGTTGTAATTGATCTAGCAAGACAAGCTTCCTAACCATTACACCAAGTCGAGGTGCCCTGCTTCAAGATGTTATATGGATGAAGAGGTTTCTGCTGGGAAATGTCATCTTTCCCCAGTTGACTGACAGATGAAGTAAGTACAACCTGTACTGTAGTTGTTCCAACTCAGCACAATGCTGACTTCAGCTTGCCCAATACAACCATCCTTATCATGACTTACCCTAACTTTCTTTTGGATCAAAAAGAAAAGACAACTTCCAAAAAAAAAAAAAAAAAAAAAAAAAAAAACAGAAAAGGCTCTTCTACTTTCCATAGCATTTGCACGTTTTGCCTAAACTCCACTAATAACGCAAGACAATTTTTTTTAATTTGGTTGTTCTAACTCAGGGCAAGTCCGATTTGAGCTTGACCTTTAAAATGATGCTTATCCTTACTTACTCTAAATTTTTCTTAATGCATCTATCAGTATTCTTTTCATTCATTCCTACTGCTCATTATTACTGGAATAATGCCATGGTCTTTTAATTGGTATTACCAAGTTCTTACATTTTGAAAGTTTGTTAAAATCTTTGCCGAGTTGTTTTTACCACATAGGATGGTCATGTCCGAGATATCGCTTGTGTCTATTATTATTAATATCATTATTATTTTTAGCATCATTATTATTATTATATCTTGTCTATTGGCTTGTATAGTGCAGCCTATGTCATTGGTCAAGTCATTGTCACCTTCTAGCACTGGTAATAGTTTGCGTTCATACTATTTTTATAGCATGGGGAAGATTGTAATGTTGGTATATGTTACAATGTAGCTATTTCCATCTCATGTCTATATTTAAATTCATTTAGGGTCCGGATAGAGTACACAGATATTAAAATGGTCAATAGTTTCGTCTACGCTTGTACAAAAGCAGCACTTTGTCCTATTCATTAAAGTAAGTGAATGCAATAAACCCAACTGGAACTGGAACTCTATTAACAATTCCGAGTCATTGTTAATTATACCCACTTGCACATCCAAGCATACAGCAACTGGTATTCCCAAATAGTTACACATCTAGGTCGTGAGTAGGCTTAAAGTTACTTAACTTCAGTGAAGCTATGTTAAGTCTAGTTTTCAGGTTAGTTAGGCCCCTATTTTTGGTCTCTACCTTTGAATATTTTACCTCCTATTTTATTCATTTTACTATGATCAGCAAATTGAAAAGAAGGGAGAAAAAAAAAAAAAAAAAAAAAAAAGAGTAGTGCAAAAGGGGGAAGTAGGAGATAAAAAGTGTAAGCGGTTGTGTACTTGCTGTAATATGAAGTATTTTCTGATTGATTACATACAATTTGTTTGCTGTTAAATGATCAATTAGCTGAAAATCTGTAGTAATTAACAATTATGTTTTTTTTTTTTTTTTTTTTTTTTACACACTTGTGACTAACAGAAATATGAAATAAAATATAGCAAGAGATATTAAGGTTGGTGAAAGGTTACATCAAGAAAGAAATCATAATTTAACTCTTCATTTACTTAAAAGAATCAATACAAAGAAAAATTATTAGATGACACCATGTTTTCATGAATGAATATTTTTTTTCTTCAAAATCCAAAAGACTGCAGCTTAAAAGATTAAGTACTTGAATGAACTATATATATATATATATATATATATATAAATAAATAAAGGAAAAGTTTGTCATTTAGC
>CAHIKZ030000688.1:977500-1022500 GCA_903632075.3 Acanthosepion pharaonis
AAAAAGGCGAAGGCAGAGGCAAATGAGAAAAAGGCGAAAGGCAGAGGCAAATGAGAAAAAAGGCAGAGGTAAATGAGAAAAAAAAGGCAGAGGCAAATGAGAAAAAGGCGAAGGCAGAGGCAAATGAGAAAAAGGCGAAAGGCAGAGGCAAATGAGAAAAGGGGCAAAATAAAAATGGGCAGAATAGAACAGAAGCATGAACAGATGGATTTATTGTCAACTCTCATGGAATTTCAACATGTCCAGAGACTTTATATGAATGTCAATATGACCAAGCTACATCAGCAGTCATGATAAAATATTATTCTTAACAGTATATGCAACAGAACTCAAAACCTTATACAAAATCCCTTAACACCACACACAATCACCGACTCAATATCCCTACTATTTTGTTTGTCAGGGTTGCAAATTACCTGGAGAAGACATTTAACTGTGTTTTTATTTAGTTTGACTCCCTGCATACCCAACTTCACCCATGGCACATACACTTTTTTTTTAACATTTGAAAATCCTTAAAAGATTAATCAATAAAACCTAATTTGACCTAATTAAATTGAATGACAGTCATTCTCCAATATAAATTTTGTTTAAAAGAGGGAGGAGGAGGAAGAGACGTATAAAGGCAGGGAGGGAGTTTGCAATTCTATTTCAATTAACAGTAGGTTAGAATTTTTTTTCTTTTTAAGCAGAAATAAGAAATTGAAAAGAGAATAAATTTGAAATAAAAGAAGAAAATGTTCAGTAAAATAAGATTAGAGATTGAATAAAAAAAAAAAAAAAAAAAATGTGACAAATCAAGAGGAACTTTGAGATTTGTAAAGAATACCTGAGGAATAAGATATAAATTATACAAAAAAGTAACAAACATGACTTTGTGGCGTCAATTTAAAAGAATTAGCAGATGAATAATTAAAAAAAAAAAAAAAGTGGGGGAGAAAAAAGGGGAAAAATGAAAAGGATATGGAAATGCCATAAGGAGTTAAGGGAGAGAGAGAGAGAGAGAGAAACTACAAATGTTGTTTAAAAAGAATTACAAAATGTGACAGGAAGAAGAAGAAGAAGAAGAAAGAGAAAAGAAGAAGAAGAAAGAGAAAAGAAGAAAGAGAAAAGAAGAAGAAGAAAAGAAAAGAAGAAAAGAAGAAGAAGAAAAGAAGAAAAGAAGAAAAGAAGAAAAGAAGAAGAAGAAAAGAAGAAAAGAAGAAGAAGAAAAGAAGAAAAGAAGAAGAAAGAAAAAGAAGAAAAGAAAAGAAGAAGAAGAAGAAAAGAAGAAGAAGAAAAGAAGAAAGAGAAAAGAAGAAGAAGAAAAGAAGAAAGAGAAAAGAAGAAAGAGAAAAGAAGAAAGAGAAAAGAAGAAAGAGAAAAGAAGAAAGAGAAAAGAAGAAAGAGAAAAGA
Source organism: Acanthosepion pharaonis (assembly GCA_903632075.3). NCBI lineage: Eukaryota > Metazoa > Mollusca > Cephalopoda > Sepiida > Sepiidae > Acanthosepion > Acanthosepion pharaonis. Next base: position 978,896 of record CAHIKZ030000688.1, read on the forward strand.
AAAGAGAAAAGAAGAAAGAGAAAAGAAAAAAGAGAAAAGAAGAAAGAGAAAAGAAGAAAGAGAAAAGAAGAAAGAGAAAAGAAGAAAGAGAAAAGAAGAAAGAGAAAAGAAGAAAGAGAAAAGAAGAAAGAGAAAAGAAGAAAGAGAAAAGAAGAAAGAGAAAAGAAGAAAGAGAAAAGAAGAAAGAGAAAAGAAGAAAGAGAAAAGAAGAAAGAGAAAAAAGAAGAAAGAGAAAAGAAGAAAGAGAAAAGAAGAAAGAGAAAAGAAGAAAGAGAAAAGAAGAAAGAGAAAAGAAGAAAGAGAAAAGAAGAAAGAGAAAAGAAGAAAGAGAAAAGAAGAAAGAGAAAAGAAGAAAGAGAAAAGAAGAAGAAGAAAGAGAAAAGAAGAAGAAGAAAGAGGAAAGAAGAAGAAGAAAGAGGAAAGAAGAAGAAGAAAGAGGAAAGAAGAAGAAAGAGAGAGGGAAAAGAAGAAAGAAAGAGGGAAAAGAAGAAAGAGAGAGGGAAAAGAAGAAAGAGAGAGGGAAAAGAAGAAAGAGAGAGGGAAAAGAAGAAAGAAAAATGAATGAAATAAAAGGGGATTATGAATTGGGATTAAAATAAAGTGCAAATTAGTCAAAATAATTTAAGTAATTATAAAATGAAAGAATAATGCAAAATTCATATAAGTAAGTCTAAAAGCTACAGCTTACAATAAATTATAAAGTATAAAATAACTGTGGTCTCAATGACTAAGTTGGCAGAGCCTAAATACAATATATTATTAATACTATAATATCAAAATCCAATACAGTTATATATATATATATATATATATATATATATATATATATATATGAGAGAGAGAGGAGAGAGAGAGAAGGAGGCAAAACTTCAGAGAGCAAAATGAAAACAAAGAATTCAAATTTAGGAAAAGAGAGAGAACAAAAGAAATGTGGGGGCTGAGAAATAATGGAAAAGAAAAAATTTCAATACAGGACTTAAAACATTTTCTGACACTCTTTTGATGCTACACTGCCACAATAATAGACAGATTAAAGTTTATGCTTTTATGGAGAAAATTCAGTTGAATATTAAACAGGTTCATGGAAAAGACTTCCTTTCAAAAAGGATGCATTCTAAAAAGAACATTTGCCATGATTTGTAAAAGGAGAGGAAACCAAGATTTATAGAGAATGAAAACAGTGTAAAAGAAAATGGAAAATAAAGAACCCGCAGTATGAGATAGAGAAGGAATATGATCACAGATAGTGAGTGGTAAAAAGCATGGGACGAGAGAGAGAGAGAGAGAGAGAGAGAGAGGACAGGGGGTAAAAAAAATATGAGACTGCAGAGAGAAGGATGGGGTAAAAAGTATGGAGAGAGAGAGAAAAAATGAGAAAGTAAAAATTATGGGTCCAAAGAGAGAGAGAGAGAGAGAGAATGAGAAAGTAAAAATTATGGGTCAAAAGAGAGAGAGAGAGAGAGAGAGAATGAGAAAGTAAAAATTATGGGTCAAAAGAGAGAGAGAGAGAGAGAGAATGAGAAAGTAAAAATTATGGGTCCAAAGAGAGAGAGAGAGAGAGGAGGGGGGAATAAAAAATGTGACTGCAGAGAAACAGAGAGAAAAGAAAGGTGGGAAAAGAATGTGACAGCAGAAAGTAGAGAACACAGTCAGGCAGAGAGAAAAGGTTAGGTGAGAGAATATCATCAGAGTGTTAGAAAGAGGGTTAAACAATAAGTTGAGAGATATTGAATAAAATACTTGGAAAAGACAAAGCGGAAGAGAACATAAAAATTTTTTAAATGTACACATAATTCGGGCTATAGTGGAAAACCAAACTAAATGGTTTAACTTTCTGAATTTCCAAGATGAAAAATTCTGTTTAGGTGAATATCCTCATCTTGATGGTTATACTCCCACATTTTGACGATTTTACTCTTCAGTCTTTGTCATGCATCTACTCTATATGTCCTTGTGATGTCATTTGTGCTTAATCCACTGAAGCGGAATATGATTTTTACTGCCTGCCCCCAAAATTGACCAACAGCCCATGTGATGCACTTAACCAATGTTTTGTTCCACAGATTTCCCCAAAAGTTTACAGAATATGATGGATATCTGAAGTGAGAAAAATTAACTAACAACGAAGATTAAAAAAAAAAAAAAAAAAAAAAATTAATATTCTAAAGTTTTAAAAATATTCTCAAGCATACTATCTCAATATTTTGATTGAAATTAAATGACATTTTTATTATCACATGCTACACCGATATTTTTAAAAGACCAACTTTAATAGCAGGGATAAAAAATATTGATGGTTTATTAATCTGACAAATTTTATCACTAAAATCTGCTAGGATAATATAAATAAGAAATCCAGTAATACTTTAGAAATTCCTTGTTTTAAGTTTGAATACGAAACTACAGATGTAAATTTTCAAGAATCCGAATTTGTGTTCATAGGGCACTATCACACTTTATGGCCAAGTTGGTCTAATGATGGTTTCGCCTGCCAAGGGGGATGCAAGTTTGAATTCTGCTGGAGAGCACATATTCTTTCTTGAATAAGATTCAAATATTCAGTGCAATAGACAAAAATAAATATATTGCTTAAGAAAAACGTAGTGTCTACTAAAATATGGGTATCCACTAAAATAACATTAAAAGTGATATGTAGATAAGAAATAATGCCACATTTATTAAAGGAAAAAATAACTTAATTGTGTGATGTCAATGAACACTTGTTGCTGCTTTTGTAATGCCAATGAATACTCAATGTCATTTTCGTAATGTTCATTGTAGTAGAGACTTTGTAATCGCAGATACAACTATAGTACTCTGTAGAACAATACTGGTGTCAGACACCTTCAAATAATCTTCCACTAGTAGTACTTGCTCAATAATATTCACTCAAACAGTAACCACCACATAGTGATCCGAATAGTAGAGATAGTATAGTGAATAGAGTAGAGAATAACAGTCCGTATAGTAAGAGGATAGAATAGAAAGATCTGAAGAGTAATAGAGGATAGACTAGAAATGCAGATCAATTAAACGTCACATGACTTCCTACTTATGAATTTCTCCCATGGTATGTGATCCACTTAATTCAATAATGGATCACCTGTGTTTGCTCACTGGTGATCTATGTTCAAACTCAAGTGCCAGCAGCAACACTTTATTCCTATATAACACTTATGTAGATGGAAAGTTCTTGAGAGTGTCACTATCAAATCATGACAAAATGTTAACCTGCACCCCAAGTTTATTTAAAAAAAATTTTTTTTTTTTTTTTTTACATAATCAAAAAAGTCAAGCATTGATTTTACAGTGTATTGATATTGTAAACAGAATGTCCCTGAACTGATCTGAAAAATTTTTTTTTTTAAATAATCAATATTTTCCAATTCTGACTGTCACTCATTGAGAAAGGTCTAATGAATGCTAATTTACAAAAATTATTTCCAAAGAAATTTTCCCTGTTGTTAAGAGAACCAATCTATTTAAGCAGTAATGTTTTGATGAAGCCTGACAATTTAAGGAAAAAAAATCTTCATACCAGGAAATTATCTCTTAATCGATCCTCAAACATTCATATAAATCATTTACTGAGTTTTGTTTTTCCCTATTAAGTTGAACAAGCTATCAGTGCAAACATTTCTTAGTGAAAACATCATTATTAATTGTTGACGAGATTTTCTTGCATATTATTTCTGTAGCCTTTGATGAAAAACAAGTAATTTTATTTCCAATCCATACTGATTATTTAACAATTGTAAAAATAGATATGCATTGTAAATAGACATAATAATCTTGACTTATTCGCATTAATTCACTCAACTATTGCTTTGTGGGACAATCCTGAACCTTGAAGTGTTGGTTTCCAAGTTCAATCACTGAGCTGAGTAGTACAAATATTTTGTGTGTGGACAGCTGTACAGAGCTGCCCAGAATGTGTATGGTCACACATCACTGTTACAACTATTGAAACATTACCTATCACCTAACTGTGCTCATATCCACTGTTTGGTCTCCATAAATGTTAAGCAAGGCTCAATGAATGTGGATGGGTGCAATTTTCTGCTTGGAAGAATTCAATGACACACATAAGCTTCATAAAATACTTTCATGACAGACACTGTTTTGACAGCCTATAATTAGTAAAAAAAAAAAAAAAAAAAAAAAAAAAAAAAAAAAAAAATCACAGGTGGAAGGTACGACCTCGACTGCTAGACCAGCAATATCATGGGCCAACATTAAAAACAGTAGGAACCATTACTTTGGGAACAACCACTTGTTAATTTCGAAATCCTCAGCTTGAACGTTGATCATGGTTACAAATGCAAAAAAACACTTTCAAAAAATAAAATTGAAAAGCCCACAATGATTCCTGGCATTTTTTTCTGGGGAGGGAGTGGGGGGTATCTATAAATAATCTGAAAAGTACTTAAAAAAAAAAAAAAAAAAAAAAAAAAATGTAAGAGACCAGACTAGCAATAAGTAAAGTATAAGACAAAAAAAAAAAAATCATTTAGGGAGCAAGGGTAATAAAACAGGGGTGCGTGAACAAAAACTAGTGGTGCAAATAAAATGGAAGGTTGGGGATGGGGGTTAAAACGGGGGGGCGGCAAACAAAGCAAATGGGGGGGAGAAACCGGAATAAACAAAACAAAAAACATAGGCAAAGATAAACTGCAGTAATAAAAAATGGTGGGATGAGGAGGCAATGAAAACTAGAAAAAACAAGTGGAAGAAGTGAAGAAAACTACAAAAAAAATAATAAAAAAAGAAGAAAAAAAGAAAAGAAAAAAGAAAAGAAAAGAAAGGCAGGCAGGAGAGAACAACTCTATAACGAGAAAAAACAAGTGAAAGAAAAAAAAAAAAAACAATTTGGAATAAGAAAACAACTTTAAATATTCAGGTAAATAAATGAGTGAAATTAAAAATAAATCAAGTGTGCTTGAAGTATAATTGATGCCTTTCCATCCAATTTCTTAAAATTGGAAAGTGGCTGGAAAGGAGTAAAAATGTAATTCCACCCTTAATCCTCATCGCTTTTGTTGTAGACATTATCAGCAACACAAAAGGGAAAGAACTCATATATAATGCAGGTGATGACTCAACTAAAGCTCACGAGATATCAACAAACAAGGTGACTGATAACACATCATTGATGAATTAACTTCTTCTATATGCTATATCCCTTCAGAATGTTGGTGATAATGGCTCTCCACAATTTCCTGTCTTTTGTAGCTCTTAATAAATATTATCTTTTTGCTATCTTTCCTAAACCTTGTTCTGTCAGCCATTTACTCAAGCTCACTAGGTTGGTTATGCATTGCTTTCCTCTGTCCCTTGTGCCTTCAGTATGTCCTGTGAGTATCAAATTCTGCAAACCCTCTTTCCTCATTATGTGCTCTAGAAATGTCATCTATCGCTTTCTGATGTTAAGTATAAGTGTCTTTTTCATTTCCATTTTCTCTAAAACTGTCATTACTCACATATTCAGTACATGGTATTCTCAGCATCTTTCTGTAGAACCACATTTCTATTACTTTAAGTTTCTTCTTCATCTATAAATAGATATTCCAGCATTCACTGCCATATAAGAGAACTGATCTTATGAAACAGTTCAGTACTCTTTTCTTTGTTTTTCACAAAATTTTTCTCTTAATACTTTGTATAACTTTTGAAAGGCATCTTTCACAATGTACTTTCTGTCCTCTACTAAAACACTTCCCAGATTGGCAAAAAAAAAAAAAAAAAAAATCCTCTATTGGTGGGTGACAAATATAAAACTACTATTTCTCTATAAGCAGGCATTCTAAAAATCTAAATGAAAATTTATGTATTCTCTAAATTATATCATAACGGCAAGAGATTTAAAACAAAAATCCGAGAGGAGACAAACCTAACTGATTAGGTATCATACCATACAAGACACACCTTTGTTTACATTTATTATTACAGTATTTCAAATACTGTATATACAAGTAGCATAATTTTTACATAAATATCCTTGAGAAAAGCATGAATCCATCTTTTCCTCTCAGCTATGGGTTAAATAGCTGAGTAAAATGGATTCTCTTGCCTTTGACAGGCACATGACTAGCCAGTCTAGAAAATTCAAAACAATGGAGAAGGCAACAGGAAACCTAAGATTCCAAAAAAGTTAAGACAATGCACTAGCAATAAAGAGAAAAGGATCTGGAAAGCCCTGATTGCCCACGGCGCGGACGGCAGCCCTGATCGCCCATGTCTTGAAGGGACATGGATATCGAAAAAAATCACGGGGTTAAGCTAGGTATAAGAACTTTGCACATAAGAAATAACTTTTGTGTTTATTATAGGGTTCCTCCATCATAATATACATGTCTGGGCAATAATGTCTCTTTCAATTCATTACTGACGAGGCAGAATATTTTACCACAATAGGTTGTCATTTCTTTCTGGAGTAGACTGATTGCCAACCAAGGATATAGGACACGGTCTAGCCTGCTGTTCAACCCATAGCTTGAGATTGCTTAAATTTGGTGATCATAAGAGAACCAATGTTTCAATGTCATATGGCCATAAGCATAAAATGATAGCAAAATATGCTGCTATGAAATGCAATGCAGGTCAATGATGACATAATCAGATGATGTGTGTCCCATGTGATGCATCATTGTACTCAGTTACAAATTCCAGGCATTAAATTTAAAGTAAATGATCAAAACAGGAAATGACAGGTTTTAAATTTAATTGTCTATTTCCATTGGTATGTTGGCTGCTAAGGGAACAGTTTAAAATAAAAATTAACTTGTCATGATTTCATATAAGAAATACATTAAATAGTAGATGAAGTTGAGGTACTGTTTTCAGTGGCCTTTGTAAAATAGGCACTGTGACCAGAAATAATTATGTCTTTTTAAATGTGTTTTTTTTTTTCATATTACTATAGATTAAGCAATCCAGACCCCAAATAGAGAAAAAAAAAAAAAAAAAAAAAAAAAAAAAAAACAACATTTTTATTAAATTTTATAAGTTAACAGATTTTGAGGCCTGAGGGGGGTACATGAGCAAATTCAATGTAATCTACTAGACCCTAAAAATAAAAAAAAATTTAGATGAAAAAATAAAATGTTCACGCCATATGATTTAATTTTTTTCATTTGAAATTCATGATCTGAAATTCTATTTTTTTCATATACTATTATTAATTAAGCACTTAAAATTACCTAATTCAAAATTTGGCCAAAATTTTACATAAAAGTTCTTTGCTTAATTAATTTTCTCTTGGCCTGTAATTAAAAATAGCTTGTTAATGTAGAAAATAATTAAGACTAAACAGAAGAAAACTAATGTACAGGTTGCATGACAATTATATTTGGAAAAGGAAACTGGGCAGCCATGTTCAAATTTTGTCTTGACTCGATTGCATTCACTTACTTTGCCCTTCGTAAAAGTATAAATCAATCTTGTTCACCCACTTTAGCTATGGGCAATATAATAGAGTAGACTGGACTTTCTTGCTTTGGCTTTGTTTGGCAACCAGTCTAGGAGAAAGATGACTGAATACACACTTGGTAGGCATGGAGCTAACAATTTAAATCTCTCAAAACTACTTGCTGCAAATTCCCTGCATGTTGTTTTTTGTGGTCCTATGCTTCATAGAGAGTTTACAGGTTCAAATCAAGAAGAGTGCTTGAGTACAAGTAAAGTCAGTGGGCAGTGAGAAGAAAAATTGAAATCTTAAATCATGTACAGCCACATCTTGCTTAACAACCAGGTTCTGTTCCAACAACCTGGACACTAAATGGGACATTGTTCCTGACTGCTATTTCGGGTATGTGTATGTAATAGGTTTGTGTCAACCAACCTCAGATAGTTTTAAGATCACTTTTGCAGCATTTGTAATATTTCTTAGATATTTTGAAATATTTATAAAGTACAGTACTTGGTTGAACAGTAAACATAATAAACAAACTTGAAAACCAATTCTATATTTTATACATTACTTCAGTTGGCCTTGTTTAAATAAAGTACAAGTTTTTATTTATTTTTTTACTAAATGAACTGGTTACAAAGCTGAATTGATTTCTATGGAAAAATATGAGTGGGAGAAACCATACTGTGTACTGTTGTCTCTAATGTTTAAGGCACTTCTGTATATATAACCACTTCTCATTTAGTGACCATATTGGTAAATGAGCTGGTCTCTAAGTGAAAAGTTGTTTCTGACTGCTATTTCAGGCATACAACATGTGTAATAGTTTCAGATAACTTTAATGACACATTTGAATCATTTGTAAGATTTCTAATTTATTCCTAAATGTTTATACAGAACAGTAGTGTATTGAACAGTAAACGTAATAAACAAATTTGAAAATCAGCTCCATATTCTGTATATCGCTTGGGTTTGCATAGTGTAAATATTTTACACTGAATTTCTACAAGGAAAATCACTTCAGTATATTTTCATTATAAATAAATTTAAAATGGCTTTCTATTGCTGTGGTCCACAGGGTGGCCTGGGGTCAAAGTAATCAAACGTAATAGCCAATTTGTCATAAAGTTGTAGTTACAAGCTAAGATTTTCACAATACAGCCACTTCCTAATGATTGAGTTCCATTCCACTGATCTGGTCACAAAGCCGAGCTGATTTCTACGGTGAAATGTGCATGGGAGAAATCATACAGTGTATTACTGTCCCTAATGTCATTTAATGACCATATCAATAAATGAGCTGGTTGCTAAGTTGTTTCTGACTGCTATTTCAGGCATACTATGCCAGTTTCAGTAATTTTTATGTCACTTTTACACCATTTGTAATCTTTTTAATTGATTTCTGAATGTTTATACAGTAGCACAATGAACATAAACAAATTTTAAATCCAATTCTATATTCTGTACATTATTTCAGTTTGCCTTGTGTAAATAGAGTATAAATAGATTTGTATTGTTTTTCACTTTATCTATTTTAAAAAAATAAAAGAAAACATTAACAATCAAAGTTTTTGAACAACATACAATACTAACTGGTTGGATTTATCTTTTATGAAATTTTATGGCTGGTTGTTAAACAGGCAAGTCATTAAGTTAATAATGGCTGTATATTGAATTTAAATTTACTTGGCCCTAAAATGCCATTTACAATGTTGATAAGGATAACTTATACAAAGTCAGACTAATATTTTTTCTTTAAATAATTTTCAAAAACTTTTGCAGAGTGCAATGCATTTGGTGCAAATTGTTTTAAAACTTTGCATGAACCCTAATAAACACTAGTCCCAAACTGTTACAATAAAGCCCTCAACACGAAACTCAAATGTTGTATCATGTTTTGAGACACAATCTCAAAACCACCACAAACCAAGCCTTAAGTCACATCAAGACACCAGACTGTTGCAAATTACTCCATTGTGTCAGGACACAAACTTAGAACTAATGCAAACCATACCATTATAAATCCATCAAATGAGTGTGCTTGTCACTCTAGAAAGTCCACAAATAAACCAAAAATATCTGTCTTGCACTCAGCTTAAGGATAACTGAGTCATTTGCATGGGTGGAAGAAGGATGCAACAAATGCTGGACAGCTATTTTCACTACCCACCACAATAAATGCATACTATTTGCGACCGTTTTTTCCCTGTGATATAAATTCATCAAAATATTAAATGTTCTTTTTTGTTACTACATTAAACTATCATTAAACCCACAAAATCTACTTTTTATTGAACCATATGAATAATTTGGACAATCACTGTAGATGACAAACTGGGTGCTGTGGTTTATTTAGTAAAGGTATTACTTCTGTTCTCAATTAAAAGAAAAAAAAAATTATACCAAAATACATTTTCCTCATAAGTAAATCATGAACTGAACCATAAAATGGCCATATTCACCTGTTACATCATCTTAGATTTCCTTTCATTATAAAACAGCAGTGAGACAAAAAGAATAATTTTTTGAGTCATAGAGAAATTCATAGAACCATATAGAACAGGTGGGTCATTATTTTTACTTACATGTGGACTATTGTCTTACTCTCTAGTTTGCATTCATACAACAATCAATTTGTGAGAGGAATGCAAGTGATAACAACCACAAAGATGAGGACAATAGTCTCCATATAAATCATGTAAATGGTGATAACTCTCCATCCCAGAAATTATCAAATCGGTAAAAACCAGCGGTTGGAAAAACTCCCGAAACTGGCAGAGATACCAAAACACCAGATATTTCTATACAGATATAGAGACTTAAAGCTAGTTCCACCAAGCTTAGCTATGAAGACATTGGTCAGTTCCATGAGAGCATAAAAGGTAGTGAAAACAGCAGGACACGTCTTTGTGAGGGAAAGGATTCTCCACAACCAACCACTGCAGAAAACATCAACTGGAACATGAGATATCCAAATAGACTAAGACATTACTTAAGAAAATAATGATTGTTGGATGAATGCAAACTGTGATACAAACAAAGACAAGGACAATAGTCCGCATGTAAATAACAACTTTTCATCCCAGAAATTAAAAGAGAAATTACAGGTGGGTTATGTTTCAATCTATGTCTTCATTATGATGTAATAATGATACCTTGATGCTACACTAGGTATAGCTTTCATGGCTTCTGAACTAAATTGATTGGGAGTGGGGGGGGTCAACATGTAGATATTTTGTCTTGGTGAATTAAGATGGACTGTAATAAATATCCTGTTCGATACCACAGATTTACTTGTCAGTTGCCTGACCACAATGGGAAGCACTATAGACATGAGTCAAAGGAGTTCTTGTTGGTTTTTTTTTTTTTAAACTTAAAATGTGAGGCCAAGAAGGCACAATGAGGCACTCTCGTGAAGTCGAGCATCAACTGATAGTAAGCAGGGAAGTTTCTCTATGGTGGTTAATTGAGAGTGGTTTTGTTTTGGTGGTTTAAAAGTTTACAGGCCATTTCCTGACACAATCAACCACTGATTGGAGTTAAGTTTAAAGGTTAAAGCAACTAAGGCAACTTGGGAATCACATCTAAATACATGGGAAGCCCCTTGGGTTATCCAACATGAAGGCCTTTCTAACTGGGCCCCACCTGCAAGGTTATATGCTACTTTTATCAAAACCTGTCACCATATGGCATATATTTGGCTGTGATACATGTGCCTGGTATACCCTTATCAGACTAGGTATCATGAAGAGTATATCACGCTTTGTACATTTGTACCCTGTATCACTTTACCAGAATTCTACTCTCTCACTAAATAATGATAAAAAAAAGGTACCAAGAATGAAAGCTTTTTAGAACAGAGCCCTCCCTGATTGACTATATTTTTCACCATGTTTGGCCAACTACTACTTAGTGAGGTTATTTAACTCATAGTTGGAGGTTTTGAATTCAGTTGACCTTCCCCTACACTGGTTGCCACTCGAGGCTATAAGACCCAGTCTACTCTTCTATTTACCCATAACTGAGGGGAGAAGAGATAGTCATACCATTCCCAAGGGATTTTGCATGCAAGTGAATGTAACAAACTCAACTGGAATTCAAAATCAACTCCGATTCCTCAATCAGAGCCACAATCCATTACTCAACCGTGCCTCCTAATAATGATGATTGTGTATACACCAAGTTCGATCTAGAGGTTTATGTAATTTAAACTGATGACTCAATTGATTCATCTACCAAATTACTGTGTGTTTCAGGCCTTACAGAGTTCTTTAAAATCACTCCAAAAAATAAAATGGAAGTTATTTAAAGTAGCCAGATTTTCAATCAACCTTTATAAAAGAGGACTGTTGATAAATATAAAAGATTAACCAATAAAATTAAATTTCCAACAAGATGAAAATATAAAAATAATCCTTATTTGCCATCACATAGTGAAAGACATCTTTTTGCATTTTTATTAGCAATTTCCTTTTATTCCTTGATTTTTTTTATTTTTTACATTCAATAACTTTTTTTGTAAGTGTTGACTAAAAAGTTCTCCACTTAATACTTACACTAACTTTTTCTTTTATTGATAGTAATTTTCAGCATGTCTCTGCTTTGTCATGCTGTACTTAAGTTTTAGACCACCAAGAAATTGATAGCATCTCATTTTCTTTTATTTCTTTGAGGAAGTTATTTCATGACTCAAATTGGCAAGTATCTTGTGCGTGTGAGGAGCAGATACATAGATGCAAAAATGGTTCTTATTTAGGTCAGCCTTAATTAAAAGGCTATTATTTTTTCTCATTAAACAGCTACAATTAACCCCAACTATATTTTAACTTGTACCATTTAGAAGACACAGATTCAAGTCAACTGTTCCATCTCCCTCAATGAGACACACTGAGTAATACAGAATTCTGCTATAGCAAACCAATATGGAAGAAAGTTTATTCACTGCAATAGGAAATTGCCACACTGAACTTGAGAAGGGCTTTAAAGTGTATGACAAGCAATGCCTCCCACCCCCAACCCTTTTTTTTATCTGTCTATCTTTCTGAGATGAGGTATTGTAATTATTTACACTACATTGTTCAAACTGTTGTCCCCATCTTTATTGCCATATTCACAATGTTGTACACTCCAGCCTTCTTCAGGTGATTGTAATTTCGAACTGAACCCTTTATTTTGTACACTGGGGTAGATTGTTCTAGTTCCATGCACCATGCCTCTTCCAGAAGAGAGGGAGGGAGAGAAACAAAAAGAGAGAAAGAGCATTTTGTTCAAAGTTTCTATTCATTTCAAAATTAAACAGACATGAATGGTCAAGGTTTCAATACATTGTGTGAATATGTATTATATACAACTGTATCATAAATTAATGTGAGAGTGTGTGTGTGTGGGGGGAGAGAGAGAGTGAGAGAGAATTATATATAAAACCCTCATCTTCATACTGAGTTAACCTACATACAAGTACTTGTAGTATACATTGAAGTAACAGGTGGTAATCCAGGTGCATGAAGAGGTGGGATACAAAATATGCAAAGCCTATAATATACTGGGCTTCACAGCAGCTTGTAGGCCAAGGGGGTCATCAAGTTAGGGATTAGAAGAGGTAGGTTGTGGGTGAGTGATTTAGATACAAGCCAAGATCAACAAGGTTACCTCCGAGTGAGGGTGTCTGATTTTTGAAAGACTCAAAATACCTAACAATATTATGAACCATGAAAATATGACTGATGATGCGTGCCAGTGAATCAAAATGTAAAAAAAAAAAAAAATATATACTACTACATACCTCAATTTAGTATCTAAGAACAGGAAGTTATTTTTTTTTAACCATTTTTGAAGAAAGAGAAAAATCAATGATAAATGTTAATTTACACACACACACACGTTCCCACAGTTTAAAGTATATGAAAGTATGTAGACAAATTGGAAACAAGCAGAGATATTTACTAAGTACAACTTGATAAATATTTGTTGAGATCATGCCAATAAATGTGAAGAGAGCAGACAGTAAGTCACTTCAAAAGTCAAATTTAAATAAAGGTCAAGTTCATGTATGGAAGCCTAAGAGGAAAATAAACTCGGGAGATAAACATATTTGTATTAAATATCTAGTGCCGTTTTAACAAAGAAATAAAATATATTTAACTGTGACAGGATTAAGAAGAATGGATTCAATGTACAGAGAATACAGGAAAGTTTTAATCTTTACATTTTAGCTAGAACCATTTTATTTAACTAATTCTGAGGCTGAACAAAAACAGCCTAAATTTCAAGGTAAGCAAATGAAAAAATACAAATGAAAATAAAAACAAAAAATTAGATATAAAAATTTTTTAAAAAAAAACTAATGAAAAGTGAATATGAATTTTAAATATAGAATTAAACTAATCAACAAAAACAAAATACAAAAAGGAAGATGAATAAGAGTACAACGAACAGCAAGAAAAGGAAAGAACTTGAAACATGTCTGACCTGCAACCCACATATTTAAACTCAAATTGCTATCATTGTAAAACAGAAATGAGTAAGTTGGAAACCTTGAAAATAAAAATACCACAAAGTTACTCCAGACACTAATGATGTCCATAAGGTTAACAGATGTAATAAGGCCTGCACTTGAAAATTTGAATTCCAGATAAACACAAAGCAAATATGGCATAGTAACAGACCTTTGAAGGATGCAGCAGAAAAATTTCACAGAGAATTAGTAAAACTATTTACCAAAAACTTAATTCTAGGAATCATAATCTTTTTTTATAAGTAATGAGGGTAATAATAAACATTAAAAGGAAGATCGTGGAAATGAAATAAATAACATACAACGATAAGACCAAATACATTTAACAAAATTAGAGATATGATGGAAGGCATTTTGCCAAGATGCTTAAAATGTATAAGGAATGTATAATGGCAGCTATGATGTACAAGTCAAAAACATGGAAATTAAGATCACTTGGAAACAAAATTTAAAATCAAAAACCAATGAACAGAGCCATGCTAAAGAAAAAGAAAATGGTCAATATAGATTAGGGATAAGAGATTGAGATTAGCTTATTCATTAATCCTCCAAAGTGAGACACCTAAAATTGATAAAGTTCTTTACATAATGCTTACATTCATTTTTGACCACTGAAAGTCAGTTTATTCTTGATTTTCAATGAATTTCTATACTAAAATCTGCAATGCATCCATATAAAAAATAGGTATATATATATATATATATATATATATATATATATATATATATATATATATATATATATATATATATATATATATATATAAATGGCTGTTGACTTGTTAGACCATTGCTGACAAGTAATGCCTATACTAGATAATAGTGGTGTATGGCTTGAACAACAACCATGGCGACTCATACCAACAATGCTAAGAATCCCAAAGACACACAGATGTGAGATATCAAGATTAGCACTCAGGTATCTGTTACATCAGTTTTTCTTCTTCTAGACCAGTTGCTAACCAAGGCTGAAGAGTGCAACCTGCTTTACTATTTAATCCATAGCTGCAAGGACAAGAAAAAAAAAAGGATGAATCCATATCATTCCCATGGGTATTTGCACAGCAGTGAACGTAACTAACTAAAATTAAAAGTTGGCTCTCCAATTTCTTTTCCTGAGCTGCTATTACACCACCCACACATCCATATACCAAGTGGTTAACTGTTGAGTGTATTCCAACATACGCATCAGATGGCTACACGGTTATGTTAGAATATATTTAACTGTTGTGGAGATGAACACCTCTCCACAATAGGACTTGGACAAATACATACTGACACTAAGGGAGGAGGAATGGAGGGAGTTAGAGAGAGATCTAGCTTATCTGCTTACTGGCAATTTCAGTAAGACTATGTAGACTCTAAGCAACATCATATTTCTTGATTATGTTATCTTCATTTAATGGAATGAATACACAACAGTGGTGATGAGGATTTGAATTCACATGAAAAAAAATTTTTTTTTTCTCACTTAGTATAACTAGCAGGCTTGGAAAATTCAAAAAAGAATTTTGTGAAGTTTATGTATATTCATAACACGACACGGAAATCAATAGACTTCAAGGCTGTACTGCTATTAGGTAAAAAAAAAAAAAAAAAAAAAAAAAAAAAAATTTCTTCCTAAGACTACTTGTATGAACATAATGCACCATGGAAGAAAATGATATTTATTTAATAATTATTACATCAAATGCAACAGGAGCAGATTGAATATCAAGAACAGATAAAAGCAATCCTGGAAAGCAAGGAACAGACAATGTGTCAATTTCATTTTCACTGAACTCTCGCTAACTCACTTAGTGAATCTAATTATGTTCTAGAAGAAAACATTACATTCCTAATGTACTTCAGAAGATACAAGGCTATTTTCAGAGGAGACTGTCAAGGATTGTCAGACAAAAAGAAAGTACATCTTCTGTTATAAAAAATACCCGAATTTCATTTTGCTGAATACTCCAAAATAAGTATCATTTAACGAAACAGTGTCAATATTATCAAAAATCTTTGGTGAAAAGAACTTTTTTTTTTTTTATACGCATTGGCCTGGATGAAAGTGAAGATTTTGTCACAAATGCCAATGAAGACAACCATGAGTGCGAGAAATTTAAATGAGACAAATTATCTCCAGGCAGATTTAAATGTCTAATCTTCATTAAAGGTCTCACATCAAGCAATGATGCTAAAATATGCTCTTGAATCCTTACAAAACTTGAACAGGATTGAAAGTTAACAATACAGACTGTTGTGGAAGAGTGCCAAAAATTATCAATTTAAGGCACCATACAGCGAAAAAGCAAGCAAAATGGCACATCAGAAGTACAACTAGTTTAAAAAAAAAAAAAAAAAAAGGGGGAGTAGTACCAAAAGAAAAAATCTCAAATAAAAAGACTGCAAAACTTAATCCATGCTATAGCTGTGGTATGCTTCATTTCAGAAAGGACTATTTAAAAACAAAAAAATGTTTTGTGGAAAAACAGGTCACAAATGAAGCTACTGCAAGTTAAAAAGAAATACACAAATTAACTTACTGAGCACTATCAACTAAAAGAAAATGGAAAGTTTTAATAATAGAAAATTTGTGACAGTATAAATAATGCTACAGTGAGATTTCAATTGGACACTGGTAGCAATATTATAATTATTGATCAACAAACTTGGAAAAGATTTGGCAAGCAAGAGAAATATGGGGCGAAAAATTTTTCATGAGAAAATCACTTGTAATATCGCTCTTGTGGGTAAAATTAAAAGAGCAGATGTTTACGTATTAAAAAACTGCAACTCAAATTTACTAGGTGTTGATTGGTTAGAATTATTTGAACTATGGAATTGGCCAATTAATTCATTCTATGAAAAAATTAGTTGTTCAGAGAAAAAGATTATGTCTAAAGAAACTAAGTGAACTAAAAAAATAATTTCCTAAATATTTTCTCAGAGGAGTTGGGAAAATGTACAAAGTCAAAGGCTTTTTTTAAAGTTAAAAGAAAATGTGATACCAGTGTTTAAGCCTAAAAGAAAGATACCTTTTGCTGCATTGGAATCTATTAACACTGAACTGGATAGGTTAGAAAACTGCAGAGATATTGAAAAAATAAATTATTCAGAATGGGCCATGCCAGCAGTTTATATTAGAAAGAAAAATAAGATTTGTTTATGTGCAGATTTTTCAACTGGATTGAATGACTGCTTCCTACCACATGCATGTTGGCTATCAACTCCAGAGGATATATTTACCAAATTAAATGGTAGTAATATATTTTTTTTTTTTTTTCAAAAATTGACCTGCCATACATGAGGCATATTTTCAAATCAAAGTGTATGAGGAATGCTAGGTTTTGACTATTAATATGCATAAAGGACTCTACAAGTTTAAAAGATTACCCTTTGGTGTAAAAGTAGCCCAGGTATTTTCCAGCAAATATTGGATACAATATTGGTTGAACTAGACAGTAGTGTCACTTACATAGATGATATACTTATTAAGAGTGCTATGAAACTACAGCACATAAAACTGATTCAGGAAGTATTTCAGAAATGACATGATTATGGTTTCAAAATTAGTTAACAAAAATGTTACTTTATGGATAAGATTAAATATTTAGGTCAGATAATTGACAAAAAAGGAAAACCAGATACTGCTGGAGCAAGTGCCATTAAAGACATGCCTCCAACAATATGGTGACCCTACAATCATTTCTCATATTAGCAAATTATTATAATTATGTGCAAGATATGTACAAATTGCAAGCACCTCTGAATAATTTACTTAAGAAGGGTATGAAATGGAATTGGTCAATGGAATGTTAAAAAGCTTTTGAAGGAATTAAAAAACTACTAACTTCAAAGTTATCACTGGCACACTACGACCAGCACTGACAGATAATAGTAGCATTAGGCAAGTAAATATGGCATGTGGCTACCAACTTTCAAACATGGTGCTAGCAACAAAACCTGGTATGGTGAGGCTGTGGCTCTATAATCCACAGGAGAGTCTACAGGGTTAACCTAACATTATGTTAGCCAGTGATTGGTCAGAATACCACATAGGCATGATATTTGAACAGCAATAGATTGCCTTTGTCTGTTTTGGATATGAGGCCAAAACAGTGCAAAACAAAGCCATACGAACAGTGAAGTGTCGATATGCTTTCTACACTCAGGTTTGATGCACAAGCTAAGGTTGCACATGTTAGAATGCTAGTCCAAAGCGCGACATGGAAGTTCTTCCTTCTGCTGTCTCTCAGAATTGATACTACCGTGTCTGTCTATCATAATATGAAAAGCTAGAAAAAGAAAGTTTTCATTGATACAATCTATAAAGTGGTGTTGGGATCAATCTGAAGCCAGTGACAACACAGAACACAACATACATAGAAGATATTTTTCTAGAAACTATATCCCTTAAGAATGTGGGTGATCATGGCTCTCCACAACTTCCTATCTCTTGTAGCTCTAAGCAATATTTGTCTTTTCTATTATCCCTCTCAGTCCCTGTTCTATCTATTTACATAAGCCCATTAGGTTGATTATCATTTCCCTCTTGCCTTCAATATGTTCTGTGTGGGTCAAATTTTATGACATTAAAGTTAGCAAATACTTACTTTCCTATACACAAATACAATTTCCAGTATATTATCTGTGAAAACATTCAGTGTATGGTTGCTTGTTTATCTTGATGATCGCCTCACCCACATTGCAACTACTACAACAATATAGCAATTAGACATATGAAAGTAATTTTATTTCCATTATTTGGACACTGGATTATTAATTAATTCATTGTGCTTGGTTTTCATCTGCTTATTTCTGATTAATTACCAAAGATATTCAACATGACATTTCACTATTGTATATAAAATATAAGAAAAAAATATTTTTAATATAGATGATTGCTAACAACAAAAACAGAAAAGCTTCTCTGCACTAACCTATGTCATTTTGTCAACTGGCTTCTATTACATCAATTATATATATATATATATGGACACCAATCTTTCTTTTATACATGTTTCATTGAATGCAATGGACAAGGAAAATTTTTTTTTTTTTATTCAGTTTTTTCATAGTGTGTTCACAACTTTTCTTTTGAGGACTAAGTGTGTGTGTGTGTAGAAACTGTATTGATCATTGTCCCAAGTGCTTTCAGATAATTCTTTAGTCAGTTTCAAGAGGAGTCATTGGTAGTATAGTTTTTTTGTGGTTGTATTCTAAACTGTTTTACATAGTAGTAGCAACAACACAGCTTAAAATACAAAGATAAAAATTGTGCATTCCATTGACAAGATATATGTTCCACATGAGCAGCTTCTTCCCGTGAACTGGTGCTTTGTGGAATTGACTCCCAAAAGGATGCTTCCCCAATCTTAACCTGTTCAACTCTAAGGTTCACTATCATTTATATTTTCCCCACATATCTGCATAAACTTTGCCTCTTGGGTTTTGTACAGGGTGAACATCATTGTAAAAAAAAAAAAAAAAAAAAAAATTTTTAAAACCTGTAAGGACACTAAAAATTAAATATTCCTTTTCTGTCACATTCAATGAAACATTACATAATATATATATATATATATATATATATATATATATATATATATATATATATATATATATATATATATATATATAAAAATATTCAATTGCAACACAAAAATTAGTATGTTTTGAAACTGGTCAGCAGTATTCAGGTTTAATTTCAATATTAAACCTTAACAATTGGGTGGCAGTCTTATGATGAAATCATATTTTTTAAAAAAATAATTATAATCTAGGCTCTACTTTTTGTATCGAGCACTGTTTTTAAAAATAAAAACAAAAATACTAAAGAACTTCAGATAATCAATCTAACAGTTCTTTCCTCTTATATCAATACACACACAAAATTCTCAAAATATGTGTATGTGATTGGATGTTGTTTATGCGTTTCCACAGTTTTCATCCAATTTCAATGAATTTTTTTTTTTGTTTGATTGATGATTCTTCAGTGCTGGTTTTGAGTCCAAATTGTTGGCAACAATGGCTCTCCACTACTTCCTGTCCATTATAACTCTCAGCAACATTTTACTATTTACTATCTGTTCTTGGATATATATCTTTCATAAAAACTTTAATAAAAATAAAAACTTTAAATTATTACAATAATATTATCTATATCTATAATTCTCAAAATGTGTGTGTGTGTGTGTTCGGATGTTTATGAGTTTCTAGTTTTCACTTGATTTTGATGAAATTTTTTTTGTTTGATAGATAATTCTTTGGTGCTGGTTTTGAGTCCAAATTACACATTCACTTCTCTTGGCCAAGCAATCAATCTCTCTCAAGTGACGTTACCTTTTCCGTTGCATAAAGTCTATTACTACAGTTTTAAGGAGTTGCTTTCATTGTCATTTATAGCCATTCCCAATTTAAGTTTTTTTATTGTCCTGCCAGTTTTTATATTGGATTCATAATAGTAATAATAAGTAAGCTTGCTTTGCTATTACTCAACATTTATTTTTCCAACCTTTCCTAAAACTAGAGCTTAGTGATCCCCGTAGCTTTACAGCGTTCTCTTCTGGTATCTGCCCACGCATTCCACTTGACAATTCATACTTGCCTAAGACATGTCACCAAAGAACTTGTCTAAGTTACAAAACTGTTGTCGCCAGGTCCGCCATGCAAATAAGAGATAATGAATTGTCTTTAGAATGTTCAGTTTGCCTATCTCTCAAAAATGATTCAATCAAAGCCACCGAGTTCAAAGACAACATAGCCATCAGCTTTCCAGAAGAGAATACCTGAACGCTTCTGTGCGCAAGGCTGAAAATGATGATCAAAGGACTCAACAGCTGAGGAGAAACGCCTCTTCAACTGTTGTTGTGCATGAGGCTGAAACAAGATTGAGAACGCAAAAACAGCCTTTTTCATGGCCACTCCCCTGTTCAAATTGTTAAGCTGCCAATTTGGGGATGTGTCTCAGTTGCATCCAATTGTTGTTACTAATACTGATTTTCAGGTGGGCTGACTTTAAAGTTAAACTGCTCCAATTGAATGGTAAAAATTCCCAGTAATGAAAGACCCAGTCAAAAACGAGTTATACTGCTTATATTATATATATATATATATATATATATATATATATAAAAAAATATAATCTTAAGATGTGCTATATTTATGGGATAAAGTGCTCAATATCAGAGAGTGTGTAAATATAAAAGTGAACATAGAAGTCAACACTTAGGTGACAGTGTTTCATGCTAGATGCACTCGTCAGGTCAGTGGCCTGACAATTGCATCTAGCATGAAACAAACTGTCACCTCTAAGTGTTGACTTCTAATGTTCACTTGTGAATATATATATATATATATATGAATTTTTTGCAATAATTCATTCACAGCTAACTTTTTTGTTTAAAACCTACAACTTAACAGTCTCTATAAAACTATGCATTATGAACATCAATATCTTAGGGGTTTTTTATTTTTTGTTTTTTGTACTAATCTATTTTTTTTTATGCTTTATGGCATGTAAAAAAAAAAAAAAAAAAAAAAAAATCAAATCAAATAAAATAAAAAAATATTGACAAAGGAAAACCAACCAGAGCCTTTCCCAGGAAATTCAATTATTCTGGGAAATAATCTGAACAAGAACCATAGCTCTGGCAACAATGTGAATAGACAGTATTCATTTGCCTCTCCACAAGGGGAAATACAACAAAGTCTAGTTTAAAATAGAGGACCCTCATGCATATGTATAGATAGAGACAAAAATTGTCCAGTTCCCTCAGCACTTCCCATTATGATGCCTAGAGTGTCCGGGATTGACCCTAATCCTACTCCTTTAAAAGCAATAAAGAGATACTGCTAGAGGGTAGGCACCACGGAACTGGATACAGCCTTTTTTGCTTCTCAAACAAAAGGCCAAAATACATTGAAATATTATTGTCATCATCACCTTATTCAAATATTAATTACCTGCTATTATTAATATTTCTACTGCTGTGGACGCACTTCTATGAAAACTTTCATTGCCTGTTGTTACTATATATAGGTTTTCAAGACAAGTGAAATGTTGGTCCCTGGTGTCTGTTATCGATTAACTAGCACTTAATGCTATTTCAAAATCAGTAGAGACATATAGCATAAAATAAACTTTGTGATGTATTTTTATTATATTGTGTTTGGGATAGTATTTAGCTTAGTCTGTACTGATCAAAAAACAAAAATGGTGGCACCCATGTGAAATTGCCATCTATGTTTTTATTGCCACTTCCAATAAATGGTAATTTTCAATTTTTCACAAAACAGGCCAGCATAGCCAGGCATCAAAGCAACAATGAAATTCTGTCTATATTTCTGAGATGAGGTATTGTAACTATTTACATTGTTCAAATGTGGTCTTTATCGTTATTGTCATATTCACAATGTTTCAGCCGTTGCAGGTTCCAACCTTCTTCATGTGATATAAATTGGAATTTTGAAATCCTTAATTTAGCCCACAGGGGTAGATTGTTCTCTTTTCTCAAGGATACATGGCCCAGTAGATAAAAGCATTGGTTGAAATAATCCAGTGACTTGACCCAAAGAGTAGCAAGTCCAATACCTGGAGAGTTGAGTTACTGAAGGGAAGTAAATGAAACTGATACCCAGAAAAGGTGTGGCACATGAAACTAGAAGAAAAAAAAAAAAATAAATAAAAGATTCAGTTTGAAATTCCAATGTATATGACCTGAAGAAGGCCAGAGCATACAACAGCCGAAGCATCATGAATATGACAAAGAGGAGGACAACCATCTAAACAATGTAAATAGTGTAAACAGTGTAAGTGTTAACTTTTTACTAGCTAAAAAATAAATAGTATAAAAAGATATATATCTTTTTATACTATTTGTTTATTTATTTTTTTTAAATTAACCTTCCAGGTCAAATATTCTTGGAAATTTCAAATAGCTTAAGACTATTACTACTAGATAATAAAAAATATCCTGCAAAAAAAAAAAAAAAAAAAAATGAATGGCAATATGTAAGATTTCAACCACCACCACTTAACCATGATATTTGCCTAAGGCATCACTGATAAAAGATAAGCTTGTAAGATATGGATATAAATTTGATTTGTCGAATCTTCCAAATCCTCCCAACTTACTTCAATATTTTTTTTTTTTCTTAAATCATTTCACCCCAAGCAAGGTGATAATGCCACTAGGATGCATAGGATTAAAGGGAGATAAAGAGAATGAGAAAACTTTAGTGAGGAGGATTGAAAAGAACGAATAATAAAGGACCAGGATTCAGGAAGATAGAAGATAGTGATTGATGTTGCATTTAAATTTTTGAAGATTGTAGTTGCCAGGGAAGCTAGAAATCAGAAGGGAGTTTTAGAGGCAAGAAGTGCAAGTAAAACAGAACCTATAGGAATAGACATGGCAGTTGACTCTAGCTAGTTCAACAGTAAAACAGTGAGACCTAGTTGCCAATCTAGTAGTATGCTTAAATTCATGCAGTTGAGGCACTAAGGAGGACAGATAATCAGAACTATTACCATGAAAATATTTATGGAAAAGACAAAGGAAAGCCACATCATGTTAGTGAGAAGGTGACTGAAGTCAAGGTCAGAATGCCTGGTCAGAATCGATTATATTACAGACCCTTTTTAAAATTTTGCCAAGAATCATGAGAGAGTAGGAGCATCAGCCCAGATATGGCAGCAGTATTCAATGCACAGATAAATGGTAGATTTATAAATATGCAAAAAGGATCACAACAAGAAAAATTGTCTGGTGCCACACAGTGAGCCAACTTTCCTAGATGTAGACCTAGCAAATGATTCAATATAACTTACTGATACTTACATGTTTTTTTCATTTTTTTTTTTAATCATTTTACCCCAAGCAAAGCAATAATACCACTAGGACACCAGGAAGGGGGGGGAGGAGTGACAAAACTTTAGTTAGGAGGAGAAAGGATAATAAAAGGAACAGTTTTCAGGAAGACAGATGATGGTGATTGGCGTTGCATTTAGATTTTTGAAGATTGCATGTGGAAGAAACTGGAATGGAGTTCCACAGGTAAGAAATGCAAGAAAAGAAACTATTAAAATAGAACTGAAAGTTGTATCTAGCTTGTTCGAAAGTAAAATGGTGAGACCTAGTTGCCAATCAAGTAGCATACATTTTTTGTGATAACAGCAACAGTAATATGAAGAGAACTAATAATGACAATATATTGCATTAAAATGTCACCAGTGTTGCTTCTTGTGGAGATGAACAGTTACTTTTTATGGTGTGTTGAAAATCCAAGAGATTCTGTAGAATCTCTGGGTGGAATTTTCTAAAAGTGAAAGAGTTTATTAAAAAATACTCAACTTCTGGAAATACAAATATGGCCAAAAAAAAAAAAAAAAAAAAGGACTGGTTGAAAATAATGTAGCCCATGGTTGACAACACTTCTTTCTTTTTTTTTTTTTTTTCTATGTGCCATGACCCAATAAAGGCTTTTCACAATTTCCTATCTTTTGTAGATCTTAATAAATTTTGTTTTTGCTATCTCCCCTAACCCCTGTTCTGTCATCCATTTACACAAGTTCGTTAAGAAGTTTATGCACAGTTTTCCTCCATCCCTCTTGTCTTCTATCTGTCCTGTCAGTGTGAAATTTTCCAAGCACTCTTTCCTCAATATGTGCTATAGAAATTTCATCTGTGCCTTTCTGGTATTAAGTACAAGTGTCCTTTTTGCTTCCACTTTGTCTAAAATGTCATTACTCACATGTTTGGTCCATGGTATTCTCAGCATCATTCTGTAGAACAACATTTGTTTCCTAAAGTCTTTTCTTCATCTGTAAGGAGATTGTTCAGCATTGGCTGTCAGAGAAGGTCCGATATTACATAAGAGTTCAGCACTGTTTTCTTCATTTCTAATGAAATTTTTGTGTTTTTTAATTTTTTTTTTTTTAATACTTTGCTTAGCTTTTGGAAGGCATTTTTTTCTATCCCAATGTGATTTGTTATTTCAGTGTGGCACTTTTCATCCTCTGTTAAAAAACACTTACCAGATATTTAAATTATTGTACTTGCTTGATTTTGGTATGTCTAATTTGTAGATTGCATGTTGGGCTGGACCTTTTGCTGACAACCATAAAAATGCAAACTTGACAGAAAGAAAAAAAAAAAAAAGTTACTTATTTATTCTGTGTCAACCTAGGACATTTATGTCAAAACATGAATAAGTCATGGGGTGAGAGAGAAAAAGTTAGCCAGTGTTTTTCTTTGTGTGTGTGTGTGTGTGTGTGCCTGCCATATTATTTGCCTTGCATATCTCATTCAACCCTGCCAATTCTCTGTCTCAGTACCCTCACATTAGCCTCACTCAGCCTCCCCTAAGTCTCATTCTCTCTCAGCATGCAAACCCCTTTCTATCTCTCTTTCACTGTCACACTCAACCCACAAATCCCTTTCACTATGTGTCTGGATTTGAATGCTTTGTACTTCCTCCTCACCAACATTACCTCTTTATCTGTTCTTGAGGGGTGTTAATTAGATGTGCAGTTGGTCAGTTTCCATAATCATAATGAAGACAGTACTCAAATTCGAAACATTCTTGACATAATGTACCACAATAATTCCAGTGTTCCATCCTGCAACAAATGCTTCATTCCAAATTTTCAAATCTCTTCACAATCAAGTTTTTTTTTTGCAGTTAGCATTATCATTTCAAAAGAAAAAAATTTTTTTTTACAGTTACAATATATACTCATGTATAAGCTAAGTTCATGTATAGTGTGACCTCAATAATTTATATGAATTTTAACACCACCAGAACCCCCAAAAAAAAAAAAAAAAAAAAAAAAACAAACACCTGTGTATAGTGCAACCCCCTTTTCTTTTGCATAATAAAATGAATCAGAAAAACGTGCATGACACCTATATGGCTATAGAAAACAATATAGAAAAACCATGTTGAAAACAATCATTGAGTGGGGGAGGAATTTTGATTCCTGGAATAGAAGGGAGTCATCTTGAGTGCTCATATGCTGATGGTCCTATACCAAGATAGGGTAAGCTGAGTCAATATCTAAATCCTGTAGAGTGGAGAAGGTAGATAAATATTCCCAGGAAGTACAGGAAGCTAGTATTAACTTTTAAAAAAAAAAAAAAAAAAAAAAAAAAAAAAAAATATAGAGAGAGAGATAGAAAAGAGCCTTGAATTTATTTTGGCTATTGAAATGATTGCTTATCTACTTAACAAAATAATCTTATGAGTACTAAGATGAAAACTTTTGCCATCAGTGGGGGGGGTTTAAGACACAGCTGCATTATAATTAAAACAAACCGTTTCTGTTTGGGACTAAGAAAGGAAGAAATCCTTTTATACCTGAAAAGGACTAAGCTGGAAAGAAAAAAAAAAAGTCATGAGAAAAGCTAAAAGTAGCATAATTAAAAAAAAAAAAAAAAAATTGGCACAGCACATAAATGTAGATATTATTGCAAATATCAAGTTACAATTACTTATCTCTTTTGTGAAGCCCCTGTATTGGTTGTGTGGCAAAGCAGCCAACCTCAAACCACACTGATAGTGCAGCCCAACAAAAAAGAAAATATTAACACTGCAGGCAGACTATAAATGGGGTGGGAGACTTTAAAAAAAAACATTTTAAATAATGGCAGTCTGCTTTTCGTGAATTTTGGTACAAAAAAAAATTGCAATTTTTAAATGAAAATTTTTTTTTCTAACAGATTTGCTAACTGCTATTTTTATTTATTACTATGTTTGCATTTCCTAATTAACTCATCAAACAGATATCAATGGATAATGCCAGTAATGTGTTAATATATCCTTCCTTACTTACTGTCTCCCTACAGTTTACAGTATTTAGGAACCAAGTTTTACAAAGTTGGCTAGATTTAATAAAAACAAAAAGGGGGTGGTGATTGGGGGGGGGCTGGTAAACATTTTGCCTTTTTATTTTATTATTTCTTATCACACATGGTAACAGTGGTGGAGATCAGTTTGTCATTTCAAAAACTGAAATTAACAAATTAGGGTGTGTTTTTTTGTTTTTTTTAACAAAAATGTTATTTAATAATTTCAATAAAGTGACTAAATGATAATGCAGTCTCTAGATGGCTCTGTGGAGCCATTTTCTTTTTTTTTTTTTGTAGGCTTTGCTACTTTCACTTAATTTTTATTTAGCATTATAGCATTCTTTGCAAGAGTTGTCACAGAGACACATCAAGTTAGATTAAGAGCTGAAGTATGAGGTACAAAAGCCTATCAAGCTGGAGCAATTTATCCAATGAATGGATATTACAACTAGTAAAATTATTTATTTTTACCGTTTTAATATTTACACTTTCTTGCTATTATAATGAAGCAAAAACAGATTTACAGTGAAAACTGGGGAGGAAAAAAAACGAATTCCCTAAAACATAATTAAAGAAAAAATTTAAATAGAAAATTGGTCCCTCTACATATGGCAGAGCATACACAGGGTAGGTTATGGTGGGTTGAACATTGAGAGCTGATATTTATGGGGGGTGGGTTAAGATTAAAAGATTGCTTCAAATGACAAAGATACAATCTACCCTAATGACCAAATCCCAAATGGAAGTATAAGCTTTACATTTGAAGCTTTTGGTAGACCTGGTATTACCCAGTGGCCATCCATCGAGGTACTGACTAGGCTTGATGTTGCTTAACTTCAGTGATCATACAGGAACCTGTGTTTCGCCATAATGTGGCCATAAGCCAAACACATTGTCCTTTATTTAGCATATACACAAAATATTCTTCCAAATGGATTTTTCTTGTCTTTATTACACTGCTAAAAAAAAAGAGGACATGGAGACAATACTTCTATGCCATGTCCCTTCAGGACATCAGGCTATCATGGCTCTCCACAATTTCCTGTCCTTTGTAGTTCTTAAGAAATCATCTTTTTGCTATCTCTCCTAAATCGCTCTGCCATCCATTTACTCAAGCTCTTAAAGTAGGTTATGCATTGTTTTCCTTTGTCCCTCTTGCCTTCAATCTGTTCTTTGAAAGTCAAATTTTCCAAGCCCTCTTTTTTCATTATGTGGCCTAGAAACTGCAAATGCCTCTTCCTGTTGTTAAGTACTTTATATAAGTGAACATAGAAGTCAACATTTAGAGGCAACAGTGTTTCATGTTAGATGTAATCGTCAGGCTGTCACCTCTAAGTGTTGACTTCCATGCTCACTTATATATTTACACATGCTCTATCTCTGATACTGAGCACTTTATCCCATAAATAGAGAACACCTTAAGATTATATTTCTTATATATATATATATATATATATACTTCCATATCTTAAAAATTGTAGATGTTAAGTTTTGATGGGGACTAACAAAATAACACAAAATGCTCACAGAATATTTATAAATACAGATTTTTCTATTTAAAAAAGAATTAACTCCAAGAATTAGCCAATTAATATTCAGGTCACATGACTAATTATTCTATAATGTTTGCTAGTTTGATGTTCTAATTTTTCAAGTGCAAAATTTTACAGGATTTATAAAAGTCAAATTGCACCCCAGAGTTTGACTCCAGTTTAAAGTCTACAGAATTAACTTTTAACAATTTTCAAGGAAATCCTGGGAGAACCTTTTGTAGCCAGTAAGAAAATCAACTTGACAGCAACACAACTTAAAATACCATGAAGAGAATGATTAAACATTTCACATGTCTTGATCCAGGAAAGTACAAAGGTTTTGTGTTCCTGCCTCTTATCAATTTGTTTAAAAAGATAAGCAACACAAGTTTACCACATGAAACTAAGAAGATACCTGAATGGAATGGTTGTTCTCACTTCAAGTACATTATAACACAGAGGAATTTACTTGTATACATTATCAAAATATTTTAAATAGGCTGTTGTAACATGGTAGTTCATTCACACAAGTATCCTTAACTTGGTTTTAGAAAGAAAGTTGTTTCAATTCAGTCTTCAGACTATTTTCAAGGTGAATAATTTATGTGGTTATATCTGCACAGGTGGTGTAACAGATATCAGCATGGAAAGTGGAACCGGCTAGAAGAGTTCAAATTCCACGCTCATCTCATATTCAGTTTATCAACCCTTATTGGGTTATTTAAAGCCAGAAAATATTTTTAGATTGTAAAAGTTTTTTTTTTTTTTGTTTAATAATGATGGTTTTATTGATACAAGTCTTTCCCAAGGATATTTGTACATAAGTCTATACAACAAACTCGACAGGAATTGGAAGTTGGCTCTCTAACAATTCCAAGCCATTATCCATAGCATCACCCTCACAAATGCAAGCTTACATCACCTGGTATGCCTAAGCAGTCACCCATCTATATACTATAACAATCAGAGAAATAGTTAAAATTTTTGGAACACACAATTAGGAAGGAATGTTTGGAGAATTTGACACTCACAGGACATATTGAAGGAAAGGTGAGTGAAGGGAAATGGTGAGTAACTACCTAATAAGTTTATATAAATGAATGGGAAAGAAGAGACTGGGAAGGAAAAGTGTTTCATAAAGGAGAGGAAGATGTAGAGAGCCAGGATCACCCACATCTTGAAGGGATCGCACATAAAAAAAAAAAAAATGGATGCATTGAAATACAAACTACTCAACCACCATAATAAATTGCTGTTATGCTAGTATTTATTTATTATTTTTTTGCTTAATATTAACTATTACAAAGAAATTATAAAAAGATAAAAGGTAATGGTAAAATTAACTATTTACATTTAGGGCCAGATCGCCTTAAATACCTAAAAGATTTATTCACTTGAAGTCATTTTTAATCATTGATCCGAAGAAAAACTTATCCATAAGAGTTTAGATCTAACAAGGCTATGTAAAAGGAGAATTCAATATATTAAAACTTTGCAATGATAAAACCAGTCAAAGAATCAACAGAAGAATGAAACACTATCTTATTTGTATTATGAACAATAGCAGAGAAAGAAAGTAAAAGCAAATGTGTAGAGAAAAAGGTGTTTGATGAGGAGTTCACATTACTACAACACAGGATATACAAATGAGAATAAAAAGTATATACAGTTATCAGTCAATTAAGGTTATTGCAATGGGGAATCCATCTTTGTTCTATTATTAGTTTCAAATCAATTTATTAAGAAACTAGACAATAAAACAAATTTATCCGCAATTGGATAAAAATTGGCAAGAGAACTTTGTTGTTCTGCCTAAAAGAAGTCAATAATATTCTACAAGTAGCAATAATATTAAAAATAATGGGCATAAACAATCTCGTATAAATCATTCCAAAATTGCAGATCAATTGATCCTTTATGGTGATCAATAAACAAGAGGCATAAATAGAGCAATTAATAAATAAGGACATTTTGTAGTCCACTTGATAAACTATAACCCTAGAGTAAGAGGGAGTGGTATAGAGAGGGTAAAACAGCGAGAGAGACAAAAACAAAAAAAAAAAAAAAAAAAAACAGCAAGAGAGCGAGAGAGACAAAACGGCAAGAGCAAGAGAGACAAAACGGCAAGAGAGCGAGAGAGACAAAAACGGCAAGAGAGCGAGAGAGACAAAAACGGCAAGAGAGCGAGAGAGACAAAAACGGCAAGAGAGCGAGAGAGACAAAAACGGCAAGAGAGCGAGAGAGACAAAAATGGCAAGAGAGAGAAATAATGGCAATAGTGAAAAAATAACAAGAGAGAAAGGGTAAAAAAAATGGAAAGGGATAGAGAAAATGACTAAGAGAAAACGTTATGGAAATACCAAAGAAATCAAATTGTTTGAGAGGGTGGAAAAAAATAAAATAAAAGATTGGTGCGTGGGAAGAAAATTAAAAAAAAAAAATTTTTTTTTAAAATTACAGGAAAAATAAAAAGTTATGATACAGAGAACAAATTTGGGTGTAGTAAGGGCAGGAATGTTACAGATGGCACCCACCAATGTCAGGTGTAAAATTGGTATTTTTAACAATAGTTTTAGAAATATGTTCACAGCCATTGATAAAAAGAATCAAAGAAAAAGCAGGGTAGTGCCTGTGGGGCCAGGTTCTCTTATAACGGCTAGCTATCATGAATGTACTCTCAAGCACAAAAGAGAATTAAGGGGAAAAAAAAGTGGTGGGGGGGTGCAAACAGTTCCTTCTATACCCCTAAAGGCCTAGACTTCTTAAACACCCTGATAAAATGCATTCTTTGGTCTCTGGTGATGTCTTCATTTATGGTTGCTTTATTGTAATCTGCTTATTTCAAGGTTTGAACCTTTTGGAGTGAATGCAAGACAGTCTTTCCAAGTGTTCAACTCTTTGCAACCTTCCACTTTCAATATGAATAGCCTTTTTTAAATGTCTGAATGCATATACAAGCATAAAATGTAAATAAAAGTGATGTGTTGAGGTGAACACCCCTACAATAATTTTTTTTTTTTTTTTAGAGTTTGACTGATGCACAAAATATTGCACAGACACAAATGCATCTATAGACAAATGTGGGTGTGCATTTAAAGACTGCCATATGAAAAACCTAATAAGAACTTATTTAAGAGGTAGATAAACAAATCAAATATTTTTTACACACACACACACACACACACACACACACACACACGTGAATGATTTTTTATTTTATTTTTTTTTTTTTTTATTTACATTGTTGTCCTCATTATTGCCATGTTCACAACATTTTGGCTGTTGTACACTCCAGCCTTCTTCAGGTGACTGGAACTTCAAACTGAACCCTTTATTTCATCCACTGGGGGTAGATTGTTCTCGCTCCACGTGCCATGCCTCATCCAGACGTCTCAGTCATCTCCCTTTAACTCAACTCTCCAAGTTTTTGTTCACCAGTGCTGTAGCCAGATATTGAACCCACAACTCTTTGGATCAAGTCACTGAATCCAACCAATACTTTTATTTACTGGACACATGGCACAGTGGATAAAAGCATTGGTTGAATCCAGTGACTTGATCCAAAGAATTATTGCTTCAATACCTGGCTACAACAGTGGTGAACAAAATTTTGGAGAGTTGAGTTCAAGAGAAATAACTGAAATATCTGGAAGAGGCATGGCAGATGGAACTAGAACCATCTACCCAGGTGGACAAAATAAATAGTTCAGTTCAAAATTCCATTCACCTAAAGAAGGTCAGAGCATACAACAGCTGAAATGTCGTGAACATGACAATAAAGATGAGGACAATCTTGGAAATATAGATAAGATATATTTTTTTAATCATTTCATTTGCAGGCAAGGCGATAATGCCACTAAAATGCAAGGGGTTACTGGGAGTGAAAGAATGGGAAGACATTAGGGAGGAGAAAGGACAATAAAAGAATAGAATTCAGGAAGACAGAAGATGGCAATTGAGGTTGCATTTAAATTTTTGAAGATTGTAAGTGACAGGGAAGCAAGAAATCAGAATAGAGCTCCAGCGGTGAAAACTACAAGAAAAGTAACTATTAGAATTTTCTTATGGTTACTTCTAAGTAGTTCAACAGTAAAATGATGAGACCTAATTGCCAATCTAGTAGCTTGCTTAAATTCACACAATTGAGATACCAAAGAGAAGAGCTCATTAGAACTGCCATGAAAATATTTATAGAAAAGAGAGGGAAGCCGGGTCGCAACAGTGAGAAAGTGACTGAAGTTGAGATGCCAGGTTAGGACCAATAACATTACAGACCCTTCTTTGGATTTTGTTAAGAATCTCAAGATATAGTCTTTTTTCTTTATCATAGTAAAAATTAAAAGGAGCTATAAAAATTGTTTTAGTGGAACAAATTATTAACTGCTGTTAATTATCAAACAATTCTTTATACTAGTTCTGTCAAAGAAAGAAAAATACTTTTGGTAAAGAGTTTTTGATATTTTTCTTTCTCTTATTTTTTCCTATTATTTAAGTTTCATTGCCATAAAGTTTTAATTAACAATTTTTATTTAGATAATGAATTATTAATTCCCCTCTCCATAATATAGTTATTGCTTCATTTTCCTGTTGGAAAAATTCAAATCAACACTAATTTCCATTGTTTCACAAGTAAGCCTAGACAGGAGGGAGAAGAACTGTACTAAGGTGAATTAGTATAAAGAAGAAGGTAAAATTAGTAGTGTTATTGTTTTTCATTTTATTCCACTCATGCCATTTTCTCTCTTATTGTGCCATTTTTTTTGCCTAAATTCATCAGAAAGGAAACTACAGGAACTCCTACAGAAGGTAGTAAAAGAAAGCAAGAAGAAAGGACTAAACCTCAATTTTAAAAAGACAGAATTCAAGGTTGTCAGCAAAAGTGACAACCAAAGATGAAAATTACAAATTGGAGATACTAAAAGCAAGTACAAAAATTTAAATATCTAGGAAGCGTTTTAACAGATGATGGAAAATATGACACCAAAATCCAAAGTTGCATTGGGAGAGAGAGAAAGATGCTTTTCAAAAGCTAAACAAAGTATTAAGAAACAGGAAAATTTCATTAGAAACAAAAGAAAAGAGTATTGAACCATTATGTTAATAATGGTCATCTTATATGGCAGTGAATGCTGGACTCTCTCCGCACATATGAAGAGACTTGAGGCAACAGAAATATGGTTCTACAGGAGAATAATGAAAATCCTACGGACTGAACATGTGAACAATGAGGAAGTTTTAAGGAGAACGGAAAAAAAAAGGACACTTCTTTAACGTGAACCAAGCAGATTATATCAGCCTTCTTAAATTTATTGATGCTTTATTTTTCACAAGAATTTTCCTGTTCTAGAATTGATAATGTTTTCTGTTCCAATAGAATACAACAAATATCTTTACACTATTTTCGCTCATTTTTATTCTAACTCTCTATTGTAAGGTTATTGTTATAACACACACTCGTACTTGGTATAAAGTGATTTGTTAAAGTATTCTCTATATGTAATGCTTAGGCTATGTTTAGTTAGCATGAAAACTGACTTCAATACGACTGGTATTTACCAGTCTCCCCACTGAAATGAGATGCGACAAGGTTTACTGTGGGAAACATGAGCATTTCCACCGGGTCCACTGGTCAAAATTTACCCAGCCCAAGTACAGAACTGGCTTGTTTTTCTCAGCTAAGTCTATCCAAAGACAGATTCCTGATTGATTAACTCTCTACCCAAAGATAGAGGTCTTGTCTGTTGCAAGCCAGACAGTGAACTGCCTTTTGTTTTTCTAAGCAAAGTTTCTATGTGAAGACAAAGCCCCAACTGAGTCACCCTTTGCCCAAAGATGGAGGTTTTGTCACAAGCCTGGGACTGACTCCAATGCAACTGGTCAGTCACCTCACTGTGGACCAGATATGACACAAGGTCAAGATTTATGTAGGGAACCTGAGGGTTTCCACCCAAGCCACTGGTCAAAATTTACCCAGCCCCTGCAAAAGCAAGCTCAGGTACAGTACTTGTCCGTTTTTCTTAGCAGAGTCTATCCAAAGACAGAGACCTGATTGAATCACTCTCTGTCCAAAGACAGCAGTGGTAGCAAATTGCCCAACTCTGATGTGATTGGTATTTCCCAACCTCCCCACAAAACAAAAATTGACCTTATGCCACATCCTGTGTGGCAAAAAAATTTCTATAGCCCCGAGGTCAAGTTTGTCTACCTCCCCAGATGTGACACTATAGGCATAGCCTCATCTGGGTTCCTCTCTACCCAAAGCCAGAGAGTTTGACAAGTCTATTGTGAGCCTGACAGCAAACTGGCTGACTCCATTATGACTACCCTTGACCTCATACCATGGAACTTATTATAGTATGAGACAAGTTCATAGAGTCAACAGGGTGTACTGTTTACTCCAGGATAATTTTTTTTTTCTAAACCATTCCAGAAACCTTCAGAGCATTCTTTTGATACTTACCTGTGTCACAACCACTGGTTTAGGAACAACTGCTATTGATGAATTCATTAAAATAGTAATGCAACCGTAGTGAATTACACACATACTTTAACACACTCATCAAAAACACTGGTCAAAACACACACATAGCAGTAGTAGGGTTTCAGTCTTTGCCTATAGTCCTAGTGAACAATACATGTATGGGATTTCTAGATTGTTCACAAAACTGTCCAATCCCAGCCTGTCTTCCTACTAACTCAGGAGTTATGAAATTTTTGGTCTCTTTGTCCACAGGATGTGAACAAATAAGGACTCGTATGTCCCTCTTCTGACACAGCATGGCAGACCTTTTTGAAAGCAGAACTTTCATCATTCTATAATAAAGAAAAACATTCACAAAAGTTTTGTATGTTGTATATTGTTTCTCAATAGAATAAGAGGAAATGTTCTGTATATGTTTGGACTGTTATTATTCTTTTCTCAGTTTTATCCATACTGTCCACTAATATAAACAAAAAACAAACATACAAGTTAACCACGAGAACTTCCCTATTCTTGTCTTGTTAGTGTAATGGGAAGGTACTGTCTAAGACCGAGAAATCTCCATGAATCAGACTAAGTCTAGATACCACGGATCCTAGCTAAGAAGGAGAGCAAGGCCAAATGGTACTTAAAAAAGTTGGGTACCTGTTTGGAAGACATTGAATAATAATCTTGTCTCAGAGATTTTTGAAAAGTTTTTGTAAAAAAAAGTAAGGAAATCTCTAACAAAAAAAAAAAAAAAAAAACTCAAGAAATAGGGGATTAGACCCACAAATAACTCCAAATGACAAATGCTCCCATTCACCTCTCCTACACCTACCACTCCAACCCTTGACAGTGCTGAGAACTAAGGAAAGAAAGGGTAAATTCTACTAAATCAGGTCAGCACTTGTTTCACAAGTTCAAAATGACCTCCCCCTCCACCCCGGAACAGATGCAAAAGCAGACCTTTAAAACCCAAGGAGGGCAGAAGTAGACACGAATTTGACCTACTTCAAAACTCACATATATAAGGAAAGCTCTAATTGTGGCCTACTTATGACTTACGATATGGGACTCTATAAATGACTCACGTCATTGCAAGTAGGTAGGGAGGTAATTGCAGAGGTTTGCAGCTGGGCAACAGACAAGAATATGGAGAAAGTTACTAAGAAAAAGAGACAGTGTTTGGTTTTCTATCGGGGAGAGCTTGGGGATAGAAAAGACAAACAAAAGTAACAAAAACGCAATGAAAACTTAATGAATGAGAAAGGAATATCAATAATAATTTAATTGAAACATTTCTCAATAGCAACGAATGAAGCAATGCTTTTTTTTTTCTATTTAGTTTCAACTAGCAATAATACCTGGCGTTGTATGGGCCAAGTCTTTTTACTTCGCTTTGCTATGTAAACATTCTTTAATAGCTGTCTCTTTTACTCCAATAGCTTCATGTCTCACTCCTCTTGTCTGTGAAATTCCCTTCCTATTATTTGTTTCTCTGATAGCTATAATCTCCAACTAATCAAATGTAATGTCAATCAACATCTCTAGATGCCTTGATCTATTCCCTGCCCTTCTCTTCATCCTTTCCTCTACCACACCTCTTTACTCTCGCTCCCACTCTCTAACCCCTTGCATGCTAGTGGTATCCCACCTTGCTTAGGATGAAATGCTTGGAAAAAAAAAGATATAAAAAACAAAATTGTCATAATACACACATATTTTTGGCATCAATTTAAAATGACATTTCTTTCTACACCCAATATTGTGAGCGTTTTTGCTTTTAGTTTGTATTTTTTTGATTTCAGGTGAAAACTCAGAAATTTTCCAAATATTTCAGCTAAATTTTCACTTTCCAAATAATTAGAATTATAGTTTAGATGTTTGAGTAGCCACCCAATTTCTAAAAAAAAAAAAAAAAAAAAAAAAAAAAAAAAAAAATTATGTTGATTAGCCTGTACATTCAAGAAGCTTACAAATAATAATGAAAGCACATTTTTTTTTTATTAAAATTATGTTGACTATGCAGGTCAGTAGACATAATTCACAGTTTAAAATAAATTGATTAAAGAAATAAATAAACTGGGCATCTACTCAAACATGTGCATTCACAAAAGTAATGTTCGTTGAAGTAATCAAAAATAATGTTTAAAAATTGTGTCTTAGAAATTACTTAGATATGGAAAAAAAAAAAAAAAAACTGTTTAAACTAACAATAAGATACAAGTTAAATTATTCAATAGATTTTTTTTTTTTCAAATGAATTTGATGACAGTGGTTGTGATTTCAATCCCTGGGTCAGGCAGTGTGTACTTGGACTCAGCGGAAAAGGGTGAGAAATAACCGAGCACTAACATAAGACCTAGATGATATTTCTAGACATGAGTACCAAGACAAGAACAGTCTACCCCTGTAGATTAAATAAAGGTTTCAATTCAGTTCAAAATTCCCTGTAGGTTACCCAGATAAATATATAACTGAGGAAGGCTGGAGGGTACAACAGTCGAAACATTGTGATAACAACAAAGATAAAGACAATATACTGAACATAAATGTTAATATTACAATTCATAATATTAGATTTTCAAAATATACACTATTAAAAATTGTCAACATTACTTGGGAGATATATTTAGTGCGATTCTGTTTGAGGCATTGTTTTAATCTGGGTATGAAAGCCAATGAAGCCGATTGCAGAATTCAGAAAATAAAAAGGAATGAAACAATGACTATACAACATGAAATTTTCATGTCTTGTTCCTTGAAATAAAACCAATGACTGAATGACCACCAGTTGTGAATCATATTGTTTTAGAACACAAGGGAAAAGAACAAGCACTTGAATCAGAAAGATACCCTTTGTACATTACAGGAGCTTAAAATAAATAAAAAGCAGAAATTCTCAAGAGGTTCAAGAAGGTCTCATAAAACAAAAATATTTTTACTTCAACCAATCATGTCTGACACTCAACAACGTAACTGTGTGGATACAAAAATTTATTATGGCTTTAAAAATGAACATTTTAAAAGTATATTCACATAAGGAGATAAAACAAAAAGGTAGGGGGAAGAGGAAGAATAAGAAAAAAAAAATATATATATATATATATATATATATATATATATATATATATATATATATATATTACTCACCATAAAATAGTGAATAATATTAAAATAAAAAAGTTTTTTCTGTTTCTTTTCCTTTTAGTGATATTTTTTTTATTCACCATTTTACAATATATTTTTTAAATCCTTGCTCTTCCCCTCTCTCTCATATATATATATATATATGTGTGTGTGTGTGTGTATATGTAAAATTTTCAGATAGAGTATATCTGTAAAAGGACAAGATGAAAAAAGACAAAAGGAAAATTTCTCTTAACAGATGCATTTCGTCCCGTGAGGGACTTTGTCAAGGGAAACAAAGATTTTTTTTAATCTTTATTTTGTGACAAGTATTTATATACAATAGCAAAAATGTTATTGTTTTTTTCAAAATGTTTTGGAGTTGCTTGACTTTTCTGCTAACCTGATCAATATTCATGAGCACTCCTATACCAAAAAATTTTGAAAAGCCAAGAACAGTTTTGCTCTTGTATATAGATACTTGTCACAGTGACGACTCCAGATCATCAATGCTTGTTGGGCTCATTACAATCTTTAACAAAATATACCATTGCTGTAACTTAGAGGCTAAAATGATTCCTCTACCCTAAAATATATAATTTTTTAAAAGTCTCTAGTCAGATATATTTTTTTTGTTTTAAAAATAAAAAGTGTATCAATCTTAAGCATGTTTTTGTATATATGTATGCGTTAATGTGTTTATGTATCTCCTTGTCTGAATTTTTAGTTTAATTCATTGTACATTTATGATCAGTACTGCTAACTGATATCATATTTCCTCAACACTACCCCAGTTGCACTCCTCACCCCAACCCTCGAGTTGAGTTAAGGCTGCCACTTTCTTTGATTTTTGAAGAATTTAAGTTGGGTTAAATTTAATTTGCCCTTTCTCAAAAGAAAGAGATATTCCACTAAAAAACCTTATACTGTATGAAATAAATTATTTAAAATGTTCATTTGAAAAAAATAAATTGAAATAAAAATGTGTTCTTTGGAAAACAGGGCATACAAGTCATTAGAGATTTTTAAAAGATTATTTATAAAATAAAAGCAAGAAATACATTGCCTAATAAGTATGTCTAGCTCAGATAGGGCTCAGATCCACATAACCTGAATAGGCATGTTAATTTTATTTCATTCTTTTTTTTGTTTTCTTTCTTTGTGATGAGCAATATCAATGAAATTTATTTTGGTCAATATTTTGAGGAGAGAGTTAAAACAGTTTTGGATTTAGCTGAAGTCAAGAATGAAAACAATGCACTATGAAAGATTTTTGTTGCTTTGAAATAGATATACTTAAATGTTGACTAACTCAGGCTGAGCTTGACAAGCCCGACCCCCACAGAGTTGCCACTGACTTGTCAATAAAATAAAATCCTTACATTTGCCTTGATAAAGTCTCTCAGAGGACAAAACACATCAACTAAGATAAGCTTTCCTTTTGTCTTTTTTATATATATATATATATATATATATATATATATATATATAACTTAAAACCATAATGGGTTCACATATTAAGCTTAGTAAGGAACAAGACTAAATAGAAAGAAATAAGAAAAATGTATCCCACCAAACTCCTACATGAGGCGAGGAGATAAAGATGAGTAAGAATAACCATTTCAGGTTGAAGTGTTTGGGTTCTCCTGGACAATATTTACCCCAAAATGACACCTTCAATTGACTTTCCAGTGGGTCATAAAAAGAAAATACAATTTTTTTTTAGGTTTCTGTACTTGAAAATTATGACTCTTGTTAGCTTTAGTTGGAAACAAATGAATCTACCACCACCATTTCTATAACTTTATTACCCCAGCATTGGGGGAGGGGGGTTCATATGGAAAAATTTAGTTTAGCATACCATTACTATATACTGACTGATCCTTACTGGTGCTAGATTAAGCTTAGTAAATAGCAATGCATATTTTCAGGATATATTTCGAACTAAGGTGTATTTCAGCCATTGAATAATATTGACAAGATTGCATAAAACAACCAATTTGGAAAATTGAAAAAAGTTAAATTGGATAGACAAAAAGTGTTGGTATTATTCAATGAATCACATCTGAAAAAAATATATGTTTATATATTGAAAATATGCATTGATATTTACAAAGAACTTTTTAGCAGTTCTTGGGACAAACACGAAGAATGATTTAGAACCATGAATTGTAATTGCTAGTCTACATATTGAACAAACTTGGTGCAATGGTTCTCCAGTTTCTTTACCTGCTGTATATCTTGCTTGAGATTCTTGACAAAATTCAAAAGAACCATTTGTAATATAATCGATCCTGACCAGACATCTTGACTTCAGTGACTTTCGCACTGATATGACATGGCTTCTCTTTCTCTTTTCTACAAATATTTTCCTGGAAACATTTCTGATGAGTTTCTTTCCTCTGGTGCCTTGACTACATGAAATTTAAGTGTGCTACTAGATTAGCAACTAGGTCTCACCATTTTACTGTTGAACCAGCTAAATGTAACTGTCAGTTCTACACTGTGTCTTTTCTCACTTCTCACCTGTGGAACTCTTCTGATTTCTTGCTTCCCTGATAACTACAGTCTTCAAAGTTTTAAATGGAACATCAATTGCTATCTTTTTGGATCTAGTTTCTTTATTGTCCTTTCCTCAATCCTCACCAATAAAGGTTTGTCATTCTCTTTCCTTCCCTGTAAACCCCTCCATTCTATTAGCATTATCACTTTAACATGGCTGAAATAATTAAGTCCTCACCTCCCAAAGAAAAAAAAAGTTCTGATGTTTAGTGACTAAAATTCTGATTTTGGGAAACAGGTGAGGCCAATACCTTTTCAGCACCCCTTCCCATTGACTACATATGTATAGTTATACAATTTCCTTCCCCACCCCCATTTGTTATTGAAAATTATGATTTTATTATGAAAGTACTTGATTCCCAAATGGTGACAAACAGGTTTTGCTATTTATTTATTTTTTTTTTTAAAAGGCTATGGCCTTTTAAGATGTAAGGTGATCACGGCTCTCCATAAACTCCTTTATTATTACTTTGTAAATTGCCAGGTCTTCTTAGTGGAGTGGTTTCCTGTTGCTTTATCCACTGTCTGGAATTCAGAGTTTTCCGTTTCTGCAACATAATATGGTAAATACACATAGATACATGCACACATACACAATTTTTCTCAGAAATATTTTTTCTATCAGCAACAGCCAGCATTACTTTGATTATATCTATAATTGCATCATATATATATATATATATATATATATATTATGCAATCATCAAAAATGTCTACCACTCTACTATGCAGACTATTACAACATTGATGTAATACAAAAAGTAAAGAAAAAATGAATTTGAAGAGAAAGATCTAAGAAAATAAAAGAATGGTTTTAGAACTCGAGAGGAATTTAAAAAAAAAAAAAAATTCCTTAATTGGGTATTGGGAATTTTTCTTCTCTTCAACCTCCACCCACAGACATTTACCCAGTATGAAATTCTACTAACCCCACATTCCATTTATATTATATCTTGATTTTCAGAAAATTTAAAAAGAGAACTGTTTTCTCTTTACTTTTTCTTTGAGAAGAGGTAGGAGCAAGAGGAAGATCAGGATTTTTTTTTTTTAACTGTATGGCAGGGAAAAATAATCCAATTTCTCTCAAAACTTCCGATTTGTCAAAATTGGACACCATAAAGACGGTATTCAAATTTTGGTTAGAACCAATTCAGCATTCCAAGTGGCGACCAAGCACATTTCATAACATTACTTAAGTTTTGTCCCTACAGAACTTTATAGTATTAGAAATTTACAAAAGCTTATGTGTTCTCCAAGTACATTTGTAAAATCCACCATTTTTACCATAACTAAATAAGACATGGTTGGGATGAAACGATTAAGAAAAATAACAAAAGAAAAATACAAATTTTACAAGAGTTGATTAATAAGTGTGTTTTCTATCAAAACAAATTTAGATAGAATAATGAAACTGGTAAACATATTTCACTTCTTAATAAAAAAACAAAAAAAAAATTATTTTTCAAATGGTCACTATTCACCATTACAAGTCTGACCAAATACCCAAATATTTTTCCCACTTTTTGCATTTCATCCATGAAGAAAGTTTTGCGTTCACTTTGGATCAAATTGCAACCAATAAACTTCACCATCGGGAAAAAAAAAAAAATTATATATAAAAATAAGAGAGACCTTTCAATGCCTCTTAATTTTGAGAATAAGAAGTCTAATGAGGCCTAATTAAGACTAGACAGATGTGCAACAACTATCAATTTCAAGCATCTCAGCATTTGTTAAGTGCAATACAGACTTGTATTGGCACAAAAAAATAAATAAAAAAGGAGAGAGAAGAAAGAAACATTCTCTTCTCAGGCTTTATTACAGAGTGTTAGACAAGGTTTCATTGTTTTCAGATATCTGTAAATTTTGATTAGCATGCAAGCTTCTGGCACAAAAAAAAAAAAAAAAGTATCATTGATCAGATATATATATATATATATATATATATATATATATATATATACACACACACACTCTCTCTTTTGTACAAAATAAAATTGTCAGCTGGATTAGTGATGATGGTGGAAATTTTTCAAATTATAAAATAACAGGGAAATTTCTAATTACTGAAAGAATCATTTCACAGAGAAAATTATTTTTAAAAATAAGCATACTATACCAAATAAGCATTGAGCCATGAGGAAGATAGAAATAATTTAATCATGCCAACACTAGTATTGGACACAAAAGAGTAACTCAGACCTAGTACCTACAACTAATGAATACTATTACTTGGTGCCATAACACAGTAAATTGACATTTTATATACAGCCAAATACATGTCCAGATATATTTCTGTCTCTAGTATCAGTAGCACCATTTAGCAGAAGACTTTATCAAATATCTTTTGTTTAAATAACATACTCAGGTAGCAAGAATTCATTTAAACAAGTCTTATTAAAATCAACTGACAAAAACTGCTTGCTTAACACTGCCACTGCTGTGGGCACACACACACATTATATATATATATATATATATATATATATATATATATATATATATATATATATATATATATATATATATATATATATATATAATGTGTGTGTTTTTCTTAAAGACATTTAAGTATGTTTTCAAGACACTGAAATATCAGTTCCAAGCATTTGTCATAAATGAACTAGCACTTAATGTTATTTTGAAACAAGTGTAGCATACAGTGCAACTGGTACTGTGATGTACTTTTATCATATAGAGTTTTTGGTGTTTCATTTAGCTTAGTTTGTACTGCAGGTTATCCACCAGAAGTCAAAAGCGTTGAACCCATCTTTAGATTCATTTATTTCCAGTAATTAGCAATTTTCAAAATAGGCCAGCACAGTCAGGCAACAATGCTATAACAATGTAACAGTGAAAATCTTAATTGCTATATTTTTTAATTCTGTATGGTGATAGTTACAAATTTGCTTCAAATTTATGGAGAAACTGTCTATACCTCAAAAATAACCTTATGTAAAAATAGCGTTATTTATGAAATCATGCTCTTTGGAAGATTGCATTAAAGTCTTGCATTAGTCACACAATCACAACACTTTCTTGTAGGTTAACTTCTTTTGTGCCATTTATACACGTTCATAGACATATGGCAAACAGATTGTTGTATAAGAGTAAGTGTCATTGCTGACACTGTGGTTTGAAACTAGATCACCAGTAACACC